>JAECUM010009280.1:0-24232 GCA_016617855.1 Megalonaias nervosa | reverse complement strand
ATGGTGAAACTTGACTGGTGTATTCACTGTGGAGGATATAGTGACCTACATTTTCGTCCTTCATGGACTTAAGCAAAGCAGGCATGACGTAGCACTCATCATAATTTTTACAAACGCTCGTCAAAATATTACTTCCCCTGCAATCCTTGTCCACCAGGAAAATCACCTCCCATGCAATCTCAGTCGACCATCAACATTATTTCAATATAGCCCTCTACGTTGCTGCGCCGTAAAATCGACAATCATCCATCCCTTGCAATCCATTATTTCCGAACCCCGTTGATCAAAAGTACTTCTCTTGTATTCCATGTCCACCAGCAGAATGATAATTCTTTAGCAGTGGAATGCCTGCAGGGAGCCGTTTCAAATTAACATTCGTTTCGTACTTATGCACCATAAATTAACGTTGTTTTCATACTTATGTACCATACGTTTTACATCCGCGTGAGACCTATTTTCTGTATCCCGAGTTTCTTCCTATGGCAGTCATCAAGATTACCCCCTTTGCAATGGCTGTCCAGCATCAAAAGTTCAAACTACCATTGCAATCTCTGCCCAGGGTCTTTCGGGTCATCCTTCCATAAGAAATGTATGGGAGAAATTCAGTCTATTTCAATAGCCTGGTGCATCTTTAACAAAATATTATTATTTTGGGATTATTTGGAAAACAATTTTCACTTTATGGATTGATAATGTCTGTCTATTTGTTTGTACATACCTCCATCTGTATGGCATCAACACTGGGTTTAGGTGTTTGTTTAGGTCATTTTCCCAAACATTATTGCTAGGGTCATGGCGTAGTACACATACAAAAGTGGACGACTTCTTGGCCAACAATGTCTAAAAACTGACATAAACACATAACTTAACAAAGATATGACATGCACGTGAAACTAATTGCCTGTCCACGTTAGTCGTTGGACATTACAATGCCATTACGAGGGGAGTGACCATTTGATCATTAAATTATTGATTGGGCGCTATAGTAGTAAAAGAAGATGATGATCCCAGATCAAAAGAGGATCCAAGACCAGAAACCCCCACCTCCCTCTCAAATTTGGAGAGGGGAAAGAGGTTCCCAAACCTCTAGATTTATTTCTATTTAAACAATAAAATATTATATAAAATGTCCTATTACAAAGATCCAATTAGTAGCGTTAGATTTAATCTAACAAACAGATTTTTTCAAAGATTTAAATCAATCAAATCAGCCCCAAGATATACTGGGATAGCTCTTAATATAATAAGCGATGGTATTAAAAAAGTTGGTCATCATTTATCAGTTAAATATGGATCAGTGTGGTTATTCGCAACTGAAAATGATGAGAGAATGGTAGGTTGGGCAGATGATCCAATGACATTTATTGACAACATGGTTGATGCTTTATTTGATAATGATATTTCTAAACATCTACTACTATAACCATATTTTATGATAATCTTTTTCATACCTGCTTTATAATATTGTACTAATGCTTCAACATCTTGTTTTGGAATATCTTCTGATATGTGATTAAAATCAACAATCTGTTTTTCATTATACAATTTTTTATACAAAAATAAAAGTTCTGATGCCAACAATCGAATCAAGAAACTCACGAAATTTGTTATTGTTAGGATCAGCTATAAAATTTCTGTACTTGTCATAAGCATCTGACGAAGTATCATTATATCGTTTATCTGTTAGTACCTCATTTTTCTTTAACCAAGTATATGAATAAAAAATGTCTCCTACTTCATGTTCGTACAAATCTGTTTTATTTACCAAATTATTATATTTTTCAGTTTCATCAATATACCCTAATACTAAACTCAACGGATCTAACGTGAATTTTTCGAGAACAAAATGTTGTCTGATAATTGTATATGCGGCCACGAAATTTGCTAGCATTTATCTTTTAAGCTTATCTAATTCAATTGTGAGCAGACCAATAGCAGAAGCTACTTTATGTAATAATTTTTCATATGGTTTTGTGAATATTTTCTCGATTTCATTATAATAATTTTGTAATGACATTTGCCAGAGCGTTGGATGTATGGAAATGGAATATCATCTTCTTTACCTATATTGTAATAAGAATCGGACTTTTCTATCAACTCTGTTAGTTTAACTTCATCATAAAACCTTTCTCGCTCAATATTTTTAAGATAACTAATTTCATAATCAAAAAGTTTGACTATCTTTAGAGACCTGTCAACAATATTCGGATCAAATTCTGTGTCTTTTTTACGTATCATTGGCAAAATTGCGTTTGCGTACACTTTAATAATTAACTCTGTGTCAGGTGTCATAGTAACTATTTTAATTAGGGTTTCTTTGTCGTGGTAGTACATGCCAAGATACTTAAAAATTTCTCGTTTTTAAAAGACTATTTTATAACTTTCTGTTTCTTCTTATTCCTATTATCACAGATTTAACTAGTCTGTCGAGCTTATCATGGCTATTGTTTACTCATTCTTTTTCATCTACTCTTTCACCGTAAGCTCGTTCTTTTATTAAGTTCGATTTTATTATCAAATCTAAATTTCCAAAATTAAGCTCAAGCAATATTTTTTTTTAGCAGGATTTCAACTTGTTTATATTCTTCTAGACAATCATCAAGATAACAGTATCTATCTATCGCTTCAAAATTTTCTATTGCTTCTTTCAGTTATAGTCCTCGCATATGCATAAAACGAACAAAATTTTTTTCCTCTTCTGACAATGGAGAGTTTATCATTGGAATTGAAACATTTTTTTCTGGTATTTATTATACGTGCCGCTAGTGATTCATCCCCAACCTTTTTGGTCGGGTTAAAAATATTGTCATAAAATTCTCTCGCAACGTATGTAAACAATTGCATTGACATTAGTGGTTCTGACATTATTTTATAGCATTAGATTAAATTTGATCATCGAGTGTGTATATTTGAAATGCTGTCAGTCCTGGAAACGGATGCTCAGCAGTGATAACATAAAATGGAAAATACAAGTACTTGTTAACAGTTTTTTCTGTTGGAATTGTAAAATATTGTCTTGTTGTAATATACGTATTTTCTGTACTATAAAATGTTGTCCAGTTGATATCATCGTTTGATCCTTCAAACCGCCAATTATAAATTAGACCAATACTAGGGTTTAATCGACCTCGCAAATGAAATTGCCAAATAGCAACTGCAGTGAGACATTTAATTTTGATCCAAAAGTTTTCAACTTGTCCGTTAGTCGTCCACTCGTTTCTATCAGAGAAAGCGTAATGAGGATAATTTTCAGGATGATATGATGATGCGCTTACCTCAAACCCAGCTCGATTGTCAATTGTCTTAAAAAGGGTTGGAATATACCCAACATTGTTTTTGGTTCGTTTTATTTCACTAGACAGACTGTCAACATACGATTTATTTGTCAGATCATTAGGGTGAACTGGAACATATGTCGTAGTTATTTTATTATTTCTCATGTTTATGTTGCCTGTCACTGGTCCACCGGATCTCTTAAAATATGGAGTACGTTCTTCTTTTTAACTGAGCATAACTAATAGCATCAGTTTTATTAGCTGGTGGCGAGGTTGTCGGTAATCCAGTTATTTTTGAATTTGACATAGACAGGTTACCTGTCATTGTGTCACCGGCTTTGTTAAGTTTATTATCGTCAAACTGATTTTTGTTGCGCATAACTTACAGCTTGCATATTATCAACATTTGGTGGTGGATATACCGTTTCCAACCCAATAATTATTTACTTGACATGTTAATAATGCCTGTAACTGTTCCACCGGTTTTATCAAGTTTGTTATTATCCACATGCTTCAACTGCAAATAACTTACAGCTTGTGTTTGATTTAAGTTTGCTGGTGGATACCCGGTCTCCAAATTTATTATTTTTTTTCCTGACATATCTAAGTTACCGCTTAAAATTCCTCCTGTCAATGATAGTTTATTATTGTCGACGGATTTAAGTTGCGCATAACTAACAGCTTGTGCATTAGCGACATTTATTGGTGGATACGCTGTTTCTAAATCTAGTACTCGTTGATTTGAGATAGACAGGTTTCCTGTCATTGTATCGCCAGTTTTTATAAGTAGCTTGATAAATTAATGCTGCCGTCTGTTATTGTACTTATAGAAGACAAATCTCCTAATGATGTTCAAAATTTTTGATAATAGCTCATTATTTACTTATTATCTGACAATTTTTATATGTAAATTATATAACATAAAATTGTATGACAACAATAGCAAAATCGTCGATATTAAATTTTGATACAGAGCGGTTGGTGCAACATAAACATAACAATGAACTTCCAGATTGTCATTATCTTATTGTTGGAAGAAATGGATCGGGGAAAACAAATTTGCTTATGAATTTACTGCTGGGCAATAATTTTAACTACGATCGAGTTTAAATTTATACAATTAATCCACAACAAGATAAGTACGAGCTACTTAACGAATATAATAAATTTCGTGATGATCTAGAAGCCGGTGAAGATTTTTTTAATTAAACAGCCAGAAGAACTTGTCCCTGTTAATCAACTTGATTCGTCCGAAATAAGACGATGATATTCCGGTAAACAACGAGGAAATGAATAAAATGAGATCATATGTTTCACTGTCGCGTAATAAAAAATGTAGTTATATTATCTCGCCCATGCATATTATAATGTTGACAGATTTATTGGACGAAATACTGGTTGTTTTGTATTATTTCCAGGACTGGACAATGTCGACGTTAGAAATATTGCAAACGAACAATGTGGCGACATAAGAAAAGATAAATTTATTGAACTATATCATCAAGCAACAAAAGATAAATATAATTTTTTTTTATTCGACAAACTTACACATAATCCTGCTAAAATGTTTCACTGTTGTATTGACATATATCTGCAGTAAGTTTTATCAAACATTTTTAATATGATTATGGATAAACGAGCAAAGTACAGAAAACATATAGAAGATCTAAAAAACACTTGCTCAATCTCAGGCAGAATTTAAACAAAAAGTACAGCAAACACGACGTGGACAGATAGTTGCCGAAGAAATAGCAGCTACAGCTCTTAAACCAGTTACTGAGGCACTACTTGGAACACAACCTGAAACTAAACTACTATCAGAAGAAGAACTTAAAAAATTGCAGGAAGAGAGTTTAGTCGGAATTGTTAAAGAACAACAAGAAACAGCTGTTAGATCTGATGAAGAAAGAAGAAGAAAACTAGCTAAGAAACTCGTAGCAAATATTGCTGATCCTGCTGCTCAGCAAGCTGATCTAAATCGGCTGATCAATAACCCACTTGCACTTGAGAGACGATTAGCAAAAGTAACATTAGTTGATCCAATTGGAAGAAAATTGAAAGATATAAATAGAAAAATTGAGGAATGAAAAGGTGAAAAATCAACGTTGGAAAGAATGTACGAAGAAAAAGAAGCTGAAAGAGAAAGATTGAATGATGATCTAAGAAATATAAGAGGCAGAGTTAAAGATTTTGAATATGAAGCTTTTAACGAAGAATATGGTTTTAAAAATGTTAGAATACATAATATTAGAAAATCTGATTTTGACGCTGATGAAAAAAGTTAGTGAATTACTAAAAATATCAGAAGAAAGTCAAAAACATATTGAAGATATAGTACCAGAAAATAAAAATTACCTGGAAAGTATTAGATTATTTCGACATGGAATTATTGCCAATCTTTATGCTAAAGGTATTAGTAATGTGAAAATAAACATATACTAGAGTCACCATGCTAGTGGTTTAGCTACTGAAGCAAAATATTTAGATGAAGAAAGAACAAAACAAAATAAATGTCTAGGAATAGCAGCTGAAAAATATCCATTAATAGATCCAGAAAGATCAATTGAAGAAACTAAAACATATCGGGAGAAAAAGAAAAAGAAGTAAAAGAAGAAATAGTAACATTAGAATATTTTATTTTATGGAAGAAAATGATATTTCAGATGTTGATAATATTAAGAATTGGGAAGAAGATAAATATAAAGATCTTATTAAAAATATTAGATGATATCAGAAAATATACATCAGCTTACATTGAAATTGATAAAGTTGCAATAGAAGATATTCAAGAACTTTCTGAAAAAGCTAGAAATGGTGTTATTGCTAGTGTTTTTAAAAATACTGCAGAAAAATTTCGAGCTGGAAAACCTAGTAAGGCTGGATGGGATTTTGAAAAGTTGTTTGATTCTTTGTATAAACCTCGCTTAGAGAAAGCTGAAAAAGCTGAAAAAGAAAAACTGGAACAGGAGCAGCAGACTCTCGAGTTAAAATATTTACATCAGTTACTGAAATGATTGGTAGATTAATGCTGCTGATATCGTCGAAAGAGGCTGGAAATGTTGATGCTGAAATTGACAATGAAATTATTGATATACTTGATCATTTGAGATCGGAGAATTTATTCACAACTGACGAATACGAAATTTTACGCCGTGGCGACTTAATTTTATAAAAAATATAATAAATAGCAATGTCAACAACATTATTACTAGACTCTAGCACAGCTGCTAAAGATATCGTAAATTTTTCAGTAAATTATATTCCACCAATACAACTTGATACTGAAAAACAGTATGAGATCAGACTAATTTCCTGTACAGAATGGCAATCTATGGCTAATGTAAAAACTGATGTCAATGATGAATTTACACATTATCTGCAAGCGCCTCTAGCGCTATGGGCAAGATTTAAAATTCCACAAGGAGCTTATAATGTCACTGATCTAAATAAAACAATAAAAGAACTTATAACAAAAGTAAATGGTGTCGCTGACAATTTTCAGCTGACACCGAATTATAATACTTTAAGAGCTAGGATAACATTAAAAAATAATATGTTAATCGATTTTTCATCAGCAAAAAGTATCGCATCCCTGAAGAGATTTTATCATAAACAACATGGATCAATTACAGAACAAACTATGACGTATAACGGTGATCTGCCAGTAAATATAACCGACGTAAACACAATATTAATAAATTGTTCTATTGCAACTGGATCTTACTCAGCCCAAGGCAGCAAAGGACAAAGAATATACAGTTTTTCTCCAGATGTTCCACCAGGTTCGCGCATGCAAATTAGTCCACTTCAAGTTATTTATTATCCGTTGAATGTTGAAAATCAAATAACAGAAATAAGTATGCAATTAACAGATCAATCTGGACGACAACTGGATTTGAATAATGAAGTTGTTACTTATTCCTACACCTACGAGCGCAATAAAATTGTACAACCTCAGATATAATGAAACAGAGAAAAAAGTTTATAGAAGAAAAATAGTTGGAGGATTGTTTTGAAATATATTTACTAAAAGTATTGAAAATGTCCCAGGAATAGCGCATAAAGTTGCACCAGTTGTACTTGACGCGTCAAAAGCTTTTGCAATTGGAGCTGCATCTGCCGCTGGAACTGCAGTAGAACAAAAAAAAAAAAAATAAATAAATAAAAAAAAATAACAAAAAAATAAATAAAAATAATAGCAGATAAAATTAAGGCAAATCTGAACTGAAGATTGCGGATATAAAACAAGTTTTATCAGTAATTGTCCCAACAAAAGAAACTCAATGTGCAATGGTAGCAAGAACAAAAATTCTTTTATCACCAAAAGGCGAACAAATTATACAAAAATTAATATCTAAGGCAACAGCGCCACAGTAATAAAATTTTATGTAACCTAATAAATAAAGAAATGTATGTTAAAATTTATCTCGATTTAGCAGAAACTTATGACACCGATCACACCGCAACAGAATTTGAGTATGTTGAGCATCTCGATGAAAATTCTAATGAACCAAATTAGGCTGGCATGAGAACATTTAATATCAGAGACGAAGATGTATTTCTTTTACCTCACAAGCAATATTGGAAGTTCATGGTCAGAGTATGACAGTAGCTAATCAACCTATTGCAATTGCAGCTGGAAGAGAAGTAGCACCTATAAATAATGGCTGGTGCTTATTCAGAAGTGCTAGATATATGCTAGCTAATCAAACTGTAGAAGATATTTCAAGTCACCTACAAGTTGCAAGTACAATCTTAAATACTATTTCATTTTCCGACGATTACTTTAGATCAACTGCAACTAATATGATGTGGTTTAAAGATACTGTGGCTGGTTTAGCAATATCTAGAGAACTTTTTTCAAATGTTATTCTTGTTCACGGAGCTAATGCAGCTGCAGATCTTATAATTGTAAGAGATTTTCTTATTGCTAATGCTGTCAATTTTGGAATAACCGCACCAGATGCAGCCGCTAACGCAGCCGCTACGTTAGTTTCACTTACTGCAGCTTGTAATAATCTGGATACAACACCGCCGGGTGCAGCTTATGACGCCGTTGCAATGTTAGATCATATTAATAACACAATTGTTTTCAAAAATTCACGTTACAATGAAGGTCATGCTAAGAGAAGGGCACTAGCAGCAGAATTACGTCAAATTACAATGATGCTGCCGTTAAGCACAGTATTTTGCTTTTGCAGAGACTATAACAAAGTATTTCGTGGAGTCAAACACACATTTATTTTAGATCGGGCAGAACAAAATGATTGTTTGTTAAGAACTGGCGGAGCTGATGTACAGTTTATCATAAATAAACTTGCGCTGTGGATGCCACGAATAACACAGTCAGTCACAAAAGCAGCAGAATTAAACAATATACTTGAAAAACACACAAAGAGA
Organism: Megalonaias nervosa; assembly: GCA_016617855.1. Lineage (NCBI taxonomy): Eukaryota > Metazoa > Mollusca > Bivalvia > Unionida > Unionidae > Megalonaias > Megalonaias nervosa. The sequence continues at coordinate 15,557 of JAECUM010009280.1, read as the reverse complement.
ATTTATTTTCAGCAACATAAAATATATCAAACAGCAGTTCCAAATACCACCGACTACACATGGCGAGTCACAACAACGTCAAGTGAATAACTGCCGGGTCAATTATTTGTTGTATTTCAACAGCAAGCGCGACGTGGTAACCAACAACAAAATAATGCAATATTTGATAATGCTGATGTTAGACGAATATACGTCAGATTAAATTCGAAGCAATATCCAGAACGGGCAATGGAATGTAATTTTGCAGATGACGCTAATAAAAATATTACTAGACCGTACGAGTTCCTTATGGACTCAGTGCAAGAATATCAGGATGTCGGGGACGGATCTCAGATCGCAGCAGAGGAATTTCGTACACTTTATCCGATATTTATTTTGATGTCAGTAAACACAGCTTTCGTGGTGACGACTCGACAGCTGATATTGAAATTACTTGGACACTTGGAGTATCTCCAGCTGCGGCGTTGTATGTATATGTGCTGGTGATCAGCGACAGTTTTGTAACAATTGACCCTGTCGGAGGCAAAATGTCAGTACAAGATTAATCTGTAACTTTGATATAATCAAGGATGACAAAATATATTGTAAAAGAAATATATTTAACTGATGGTTAAGTTAAAAAATTATCAGCTGCTGTTGCAAAGCAGAATCAGGTATCATCAAAAATAAAATATGGAGACAAAGGTACTTTAACAAAATTAATGTTAACAAAAAAACAAATAAATCAATACGATCGCAAAGAAACTTTTGTTTTAAATTTAAGTGCCACACAAATAACTGCAATGTCAAAACAAGGTGGTTTCTTTGGGCAGGCACTGTCTGTAATAGCCAGAACGTTAATACCTAAAATTTTGCCAGTGCTTGGTACATTATCATTAGCAGCAGCGTCTGGCGCAACGAAAAAGGCCGTCTCAAGGTGACAGTATAAAGAAAATTTTCGTTTAAAGATAAATATAATGCCCCGACGAAAAACGGCAAAAAGAAAGACAACAACGAAAAAGACGCGGTCACGGCGAAAAACAAACAAAGGCGGATTTATAGGACCGCTGCTGGCGGGAGTAGCGGGAAGTCTATTGCCAAATATGTTGGGAATAGGCCGAGGACTAACATTGCCAGGAACTCGGCCGCGTTATGTAACTTTGATATACTTGTTAAGCTTAAAAAAGGTAAAAAATTTTCGTGGAGTTTATTTTAAAGATGAACTTAACGATGCACCAGCTGGTGGCTCGTATGTGATAAATATACAAGATTTCAGTGAGGGATCTGGCACACATTGGGTGGCTGTTTGTAATAAAAATTATTTTGTCTCATTTGGACTGCCACAAAGTGACGGAATAAAAAAATATGTAAACAAAAAATATAAAATAATAAATTATTCGTCTAATCAAATTCAGCCTGTTGGAACTTCTGCTTGTGGATACTATTGCGTGATATTTATAAAACAAATGTCTCAATCCTCTGGATTGTATATCAATTTTTTGAAATTTATTTTACAGTTTGACAAACAACCTTCTCATGCTAATGATGAGATTGCAATTAATTTCGTGTGAACTTTGATATAATCAAATATAAAATGTCAACATATTGTCTCAAGTGCAAAACCAAAACATAAAATAAAGATGAAACAACAGAAAAACAAAAACAAAAAAATAATAGAGTTATGCTAAAACGTATTTGTGCAATCTGTGGAAAAAGAAAAAGTATGTTTTTAAAGAAATTATCACCAACAACAAAGTTGCCCGGAGCGGGTTGTCCGTGTCCTGACAACATCAAGAAGGTTATTTTAGTAGATGATTAATGAACATTTATAAATCTGAAAAAATATTATTATAAATCTGAAAACTTTGTCAGTTTTAAAATGTATAATGAGATGCAAGTGCGATTGTGATAGAGATCTCTGTCTTGAGCAAAATAAAATTGTCACATCTTGTCAGAAATGCAACAACAGAGAAATAATTGGAACAGGTATAGATATACAGAAATTAATTGGCAAATTACTAAAACCAAAAGACGCCTGGACATTGCCAGGCCATAAATATACTGGACCTTACAATCCTCTTGATAAACAACTTGACGAGAACGATAATCAGCTTCCAAGACAGGAGCCTTACAATCAGGTTGATGCAATAGCAATGCGTCATGACATTTGTCATCGTGATGACGAACAAGATAAACACGGCTGTGATAAAGTAATTTTAGACGAACTTCGTGATATGAAACCTGTAAATATGCGAGAGCGTGTTGATAGGAAGTTGGTGCATGGATTTATTGGATCAAAATATAAATTAAGCTCGGAGAGTCTCGTCTTGGTAAAAAAATGAATTGTATGATGATCTTTGCATCAGAGCTACACAAACCTAAAAAAAAAATGTTTACGCGACGCAAAGTTGTCGCAAATACCGTTGACGATATCTGGGCGATAGATTTAGTTGATGTGTCACATCTAGCTGAATTTAACAATAATAAAAGATATCCTTTTAATGTTATAGATGTTTTTAACAAATATGCGTTTAGTGTACCGGTTCAGATAAGACAGGAGCATCGATAACTGATGCTCGAAAACAAATAATAATAAGTACAGAAAGAAAACCAAATAGAATCTGGACTAATGATGGAGCAGGACTTTTTAATAACATTTTGAGCAGTATTTGGAACAAAATAACATCAAAAAATATCTTACAGGAAATGAAGGTAAGAGTGTTGTCGTAGAGCGATTTAATCACACGCTAAACGAAAAAAATCCACAAATATTTGACAGCTAAAAATACAAATAAATATATTGACAATCAACATAAACTTGTTAATGAATATAATAACACGAAACACAGATCAATAAAAATGTCACCAAACAACGCAATTAAAAATCCAATATTAGCAAACGAAAATATGTACCGCAGACACAAATTTAAAGTTGGTGATCGAGTTAGAATTTCTCTGACGAAAAAACATTTGAAAAAGGATTGACCCTAAACTGGAGCGAAGAAGTATTTGTTGTTGATAAAGAACTTTTAACAATACCAGTGACTTATGAGATAAAAGATTTATCAGGTGAACCTATAACTGGTAGTTTTTACGAGCAAGAACTTCATAAAACCTCCCAAGATATATTTGTTATTGAAAAAGTAATTAGGAAACGCGGCGACAAAAGTTTAGTTAAATGGCGGGGACATAGCGATAAATTTATTAGCTGGGTACCAATTAAGTCGATTTCGTCGACGTTGATAAAATAATGTTATTATAAATTTGTTTGTACTTCATCAGTACAGATTTACATCTAACAGTTCTACACAAGGAAATTAAATGTAATTTTCTTGAATTATCAATTAGCATCAAATTAAATATTTCAACAAAAATAAAATCGTATTTTATATTTCTTTGCTGGCCAGTTATTTTTACATTAAGAAAAGGTTTTATAAGTTGCCAAAATATTTGTTGTTCGGTAACAGTAAAATTAAATTTATTATTTTTTAGCGATATGATACTTAACATTATATCGTCCAGTTGTCGGTCTACTGTAATTGTTTTTAAAAACAACGTCAACAACTTCATCTTCATCTTCATTGTTGTACAAAATATCATCTTCAATATAACCAACGGATTTATCTACATCGCTAGAGATTGTACCTCTGGAGATAAAATTTCCTGCGTAAAATTGTTGTCGACGATTGTATCGTTAGCGATTGTATCGCCAGTGATTGTATCGTCAGCATATATATCAGCAAGTCTCTTTATTAAATCCGTATTATAATATATTTTTATCTAATTATAATAATAAAATGACCACAGCAATGAAATATTCTGACATAAAATATCATCAGAAAGTTAATATATTAAATTGCAAAGAATTAGCTGAGGAGGTTCGAAAATGTTTGTCAGGTTATAGTGCTTATTCTGTTGACGTTATTGTAGTGCAAGGTGATTCTGATAAAATTCTCCTAACAGCAGCAGAAAAAATAAACTTGATATCAGTGCGTTTATAACACTAACATTTGATCGAGATGATATTTTGATGTTTGCTCATAGCTGTCTTACTAAGACAGAATTAAGAAACATCATTAATCATCATATTTGAAACTAAATCTATCAAACGTTGACGTTGAAGTTGTTGATTTGCATATATTATCTGCAACAAATTTTACTGCACGAGGATTAATTTTATAATATTTTGCAGCAGCTGTCATTAATTTGAATTTTATTTCTTCTCCAGTTTCTAGATTTACTGAAATAATTGCTTTTGGATCTTTAAAATTATTAGCTCACCATTATCTCCTCTTCTACTATTTTCTTTTTGTGTTACTAGACGTAAAGTTTCTAGACGATTATCTGTTTTAATTTTATTAATATGGTCAATAACCAAATTATTTGAAATAACACCATTAAATGTTTCATATACAAATCTGTGACTGTAATAATCAACTTGATTAGTTTTTTGTGCCACGTACCGTCACATGTAAATAACCAGTGTCATGCAAACTTCCAAAGACTTCTTTGATTTTATATTTCGAATAATTCCGCGATCATTAGATTCATATAAATCAAACTTTGGATGTAGTTGAAATTCGTTTTGTAATGATAAATTTTCAATATTGTCATCGTTAATAGAATTGTTTACTCTGTAAACTCTTTGTTCAGCTGGGATATCTCCACAAAATAAACTATACATAAAATCTTTTCTAAACATTTCAGTCCTATCTATATTATCTCCTCTAACACTTATTATCATTCCCGCTGGAGTTGATTTACCAACAGTTTTTTTTATATTTTATGTTAATAACAGACCATGATGCATTTGCGGCTTAATGATCATAAATCGGATGAACATTCCTCTGTTGTCAATCTGATATATCTCAGAATTTCTGACATTATACTATAGGCATTATATATTTCTAATTGAAAAATTATAAAAAGTCAGTTAAATATAAAAATGCTATATATAATATAATGTTAAAATTGCGAGATATTGCTGAAAAAATAAAAGCAGAAAAAATTGCTATGGCATTTTCTGGCTACGATAAAAGTTATAAATTTGATAATCAAAATGTTTTAGCAAATTTTAACTCTACAAATTTATTTCATCTTTTACAAGCTGTTATAGCTCAAGAATTTGCAGCTCACAAAAGTATCAAACTAATAGTACAATATTATATGATTTTATCAAAATTACATGCAATCGAAAAAGAGATAATTGACATAATTTTTGAAAATACAAATTTCGACAGCGAAATTTCCGAACCATATCTAACAGCTAAATCACGAAAATGATTAACTGGAACAAATATTGCCTCAGTCGCCGATGAAATACACCAAGAAATAAATACAAAATTGGAGGAATTTACTGCATCAGGATCCGGCTGGAAATTTGAAATGATAAAAGAAGTTTTATTTCACACAATGAACTACGAGGGAGTTCTTACGTTGATCTCCCTCAAAAAATTAAAAACAAACAATGTTGTATAAATGTCAAAAACAATGATGACCAATGTTTTCGTTGGGCAATTTTTTCTGCTAGACATCCTCAGAGTGACAACAGCGATCGGGTTGAAAAATATCTGCCGTACAAAGACGAAGTTAATTTTATTGGAATAAGCTTTCCAGTGGCAGAAAATCAAATACTAAAGTTTGAAAAACAAAACAATATTTCAGTAAATGTTTTCGCACTAGATGAGTGAGAAAATGTTTACCCAAGATATATTTCAGCGACTGCTACACAAAAGACAATAAATTTATTATTTTATAAAGGACATTATTGCTGGATAAAAGCCTTTAACGGCCTAGTTGGCAGACAATATAATAAAAATAAAAAAAGAAATATTTCTGTTACAGATGTTTACAAGGTTTTTCTAAAGATGAAAAACTGTAAGAACATCTCAAATACTGTGATAAAGTTCAAAGAATTACCATGCCAGGAGAAAAAGAAAAAGTGTTAAAATTTAAAAATTATGATCATAGGCTAAGTATTCCTTTTGTTATTTATGCTGATTTCGAGTGTCTACTTGTTCCTGTAGCTAGTGCATAAAATAATCCAAATAAATCAAGTACAAGAAAAATACAATATGTTCCTTGTGGAGCAGCTTATAAAGTAGTTTGTTGTGCTAACGATAATTTTTCAACTACAGTAAAGTTATACAGATGTAAAAGTGGAGAGTCTGAAATTCCGGCCGTATGGTTACTAAAAAATTTAATAAACGAAGTTAATAAGATTTCTAACAAATTATTCACTACAGCTCCAATGAAATAACATCCAAACAACAACTTGATTTTGATAATGCAGTTAATTGTCATATCTGCGAGAAGTTGTTAGGTGATGATAAAGTGCGAGATCACTGCCATTTAACTGGTCAATATCGCGGAGCAGCTCTTGACAGTTGCAACTTAAAATTTCATGCTCCAGATTTTATTCCTGTAGTTTTATATAATTTCCGTGGCTATGACAGTCGTATCATTGTAGAAGCTCTTGGAGATGAAGAAATTAAATCTAAACTAAAATTAAATAATACAATAAAATGTATTCCAAACATTTTGAAAAGTATATGTCAGTCACGCTCGGCAAATTACGTTTAATTGACAGTCTGCAATTTATGGCAGCATTATTAGATGAACTTGTAAACAGTACTGCAAGCGCCGGCAGCAATTTCAATAATCTAAAACGTTGCTTTGGTAAAAACTACATCGATCTGACAAAAAAAGGTATCGTTCCATATGAACATCTCGACGACTGGAGCAGATTTGATGAAACTTCTCTGCCAAGCAAAGACAAATTTTATTCGCAGCTAAAAATGAAAATATTACAGATGACGATTACAAATATGCGCAAGAAATTTGCAATAAATTTAGCAGTAGAACATTTGGTGATTATCATGATTTATATTTGAAATTAGATGTATTATTACTAGCAGATGTTTTTGAAAGTTTTCGTCAAGTTAGTCATAAAAATTATGGGCTAGATCCTTGTTGGTGTTATTCTGCTCCAGGACTGTCGTGGGACGCTCTACTAAAAACAAGTAAGATATAATTGGATCTCTTGACAGATGTTGATATGTTTAATTTTATTGAAAAAGGTATAAGAGGCGGAATTAGCGTCATAAAAAAAATATGCAGTAGCCAATAATAAATATCTGAAAAATTATGATAAAAACCTCACATCAAATTATATTATTTATCTAGACACCGGCAATTTGTATGGTTATGCAATGTCAGAGCCGATGCCATACAGTGGATTTCATTGGATAACTCTAGATCATTTTCTTAAAGAAACTGAAAAAGATTTACCAAAAGATATTTCATACCTTGTTGGAGGTGATCTAGATTATCCTAGTTCGTTACTTGATCTACATAACGACTCTCCTTTCTGTGCTGAGTCTATGATAATAGATTACAATTTATTATCACCTGAACAACGGTCAACGACAACAGCAAAAAATTCGATTTTTATTAAGCTAGTTCCAAATTTGTAAAATAAAAGAAATTACGTGATGCATTAGAAAAATTTAAAACAAGCAGTAGATGCTGGACTAATTCTGAGAAAAGTCCATCGCGTACTAAAATTTAATCAATCTAGGTGGATGTCAAATTATATTGATTTAAATACGAAACGTCGTGCTATTGCTAAAACTGAATTTGGGAAAAACTCTTTCAAGTTAATGAACAATTCAGTGTTCGGTAAGACAATGGAGAATATTAGAAGGTGGGTAAATATTGAGATTGTAAGCGATATGAATCGAAGAAACGAGTTAACGATGATGGTTTTGTCAGTATGAAAATATTTAATGAAAATCTTGTTGCTATACAACGACGTAAAACATATTTAAAGTTAAATAAACCAATTTATGTTGGTGCAGCTGTACATGATATATCAAAGTGGCTGATGTACGATTTTCACTATAATTTTACCAAAAAGGAATGGCCAGATTCGGAGTTGCTATTTACTGATACAGATTCGCTAGTTTATAATATAAAATGTGAGGATGTCTATCAGGATATTTATAAACACTGTGAATTATTTGATTTATCGGATTATCCAGAAGGTAGTGGATTTCATGATGATGCAAATAAAAAAAGTTATTGGCAAAATGAAAGACGAATTTATGTTTGTGCCAGTTAGAAACTAAGGAGTGAAATGGATGCCGTAATTTTAGATGACAATAAACTGACAAAAAAAAAAGCAAAAGGTATTCCTCGTGGGTACTTAAAAATGTATGAAATTTGATGACTTTAAAGCAGCGCTAAACAGCTGCACTAATTCTATTAAAACAAATGTTATCAGAACAAATCATCACAAACTTGAAACAGATACTGTTATAAAAGTGGGCTAAATAATTTTGACGATAAGAGATACTGTGAGAATAAAATTAATACAGTAGCTATTGGGCATTATGCAAGTACCAGCAGTGACATATTGAATATCATCTTTAATTAATTTTGTCTAAACTTTAGAAATAATGTTCGAAAATTTAACATTAGTCGATGGAGTTAATAGTAAAATCAAAAAGATAATGGTTAATATCCAGCAATTATCATTTGAATATAATGATGAAATTTCAGGTATTTGTTTTAGTAAATTTGATAGAATTAAACTCTCGCTTATCAAATCAGATGACAATTAATATTTTGATTATCTTGAAAATTTGCGAGACGAGCTTATATTGAAATACAATAATCTTTTCTATCCGATCAGCCAGCAACAATACACAAAAATTAATATCGACTTAAACCGGTCAAAAGTTGTTGTTAAAGGTAGTATCTTCTCAGTAAGATAGCAATGAAAGAGTTAATTGAATGTCATCGAAAAGTAAGCGGAAAAATTAAATTTATTCGTATAAACACGACGATAAATCATTTTTAATAGCAGTGGATACGTTATTTATTGGTGAAGAAATATAACTATGTCTGTCTTATGTGTGTTTTTTAAAGGGAGATAATACTGTCTTCCAGCTAGTGTAAATCGTCTGTGGTTATCGGACATAGTATTAGGTATCTAATGCAGGACATTTATCAATTTCCAGACTGTGAAAGTCTGTCTGTCTGTCTGTAATATATAAGGCGCTGTATCAATGAAGATAAATTACTAATATCATCTGGTATAAAATAATATAGTAATTTTATAACCTTAGAATGAGAAATATATGTTTGATAAAGGCTATACTGAAACATGTATTCTGCATTGATTTATGTAAATCTTGGCTGATGTAAAGCATTTATTTATTTCCAGACTGCCTGTCTGTCATTTATAAGGCCTTATATAAAGCAGGTGTGTGTAAGGCTTTGGTGATGTAGACTATTTATCAATTTCCAGACTGTCTGTCTGTCTTTAATGTATAAGGCGCTGTATCAATGAAAATAAATTGCTAAAATCATCTGGTAAGAAATAATATAGTAATTTTATAACCTTAGAATGAAAAATATATGTTTGTATGGCCTTTATGAAACAGGTGTTGTGTATTGATCTGTGTAGCTTGGCTGATGTAAAGCATTTATTGATTTCCAGACTGCCTGTCTGTCTGTAATGTATAAGGCGCTGTATCAATGATTTCGTTTTATATACAGTGACTTGTAATGTATAAGCCGCCGTATATGCAGAGCATTACACTAGAAGTCTGTATGACTTGTAATGTATAAGCCGCCGTATCAATCATTTCGCTTTATGTACAAACGGTAATACATTTTAACCATAAAATCATAGATTTCTAGATTCATTTTATAATAACGTTTTTAAAATAAAAAAAATGTGATCTCATAGGAATTTCCTGTTAGGTAACTATATAATAATTTCTCAAACGTATATTTATAACCGAATATCATGGCTCAGTGCAGGAATATTGGATTTTCATACTGAAGGTCTGTGGTTCGGTTCCCGTAACAGACATAATCGACGGGTAGGCTTTGGAATGCCATTTTTTTGTAAAGGATGGGGAGCTCTGTGCTCCAAAGGTTTCATATACAACATTTCGTCACGTTGAACAACGTGGTGAGTGCGTTTTGCACTTACCCCGGGGTTCGATTTGGTGGGTTTTGTTTTTACATGAAATTACAATGCCTAGACAGTCCTCTGAATCTCTAGAGTTTCATTTCGTTTAGTGACTCGCCGGGGGATGTGTCTAGGCAAGAAGCTCCCTATGTGAGCTCTCAACCTCATTTGAAGGGTACCCCACACAGGAACATTCAGAAAGAATGTCGCCAACAAGAATGAATCGCCAAAAGAAAAGCCTTGTCGGGTGCCCCATAACCGTCGTAAGAAAGACATCAATGAAAGGACCCCTCAAAGGTATAAAAGGCAATGAAAGGACCCCAATGGAATGGTAACCGCTTATAACGAGACAGTTTAGTTTTGTATTTTTGTATATATATATTATATAGTATATATAGTATATTTTTATTGTACAATAAATTAGACTTAAAGTATTTTTAGCAAAAATGGTTTCTAAACTAGATGTTTAGAAATATCATTATCAAATAAAGCATCAACCATGTTGTCAATAAATGTCATTGGATCATCTGCCCAACCTACTATTCTCTCATCATTTTCAGTTGCGAATAACCATACTGATCCATATTTGCCTGATAAATGATGATCAACTTTTTTAGTACAATCGCTTATTATATTAGGTGCTATCCCAGTATATCTTGAGGCTGATTTGATTGAATTAAATCTTTTAAAATATCTGTTTTTTATATTAAATCCAACCCTACTAATTGGTTCTTTCTAATAGGACATTTTATATAATATTTTATTGTTTAAATAGAAATAAATCTAGAGGTTTGGGGACCTCTTTCCCCCTCTCCAAATTTGAGAAGGGGATGGGTGTCTCTGGTCTCGGACCCTCTTTTGGTCTGGGATCATCATCTTCTTTTACTACTGCTATAATGTTTTTGAAAACAAAACGCTCACGAATAACTTCATACAAATTCCCATGTTCTGATATAAAAGAAAGACAAACTCCACCCGTCATGTTATATTTCAAAAAAATATCAGCTGACACCAAAATATTCTGGGTTTTAAAAAAAATCACAGCCACCGCCGCCCTCTGTTAATATTAAAATGAATGACATGCTTTAGTTCCTTGGTAATTCACTTTCTTCTAAACTTACACTTTTTTCACATAAAGAAAGTGAAATGGTAGTTGTTTGTAAATGCTATTCGAAGTCCAGTACAAATTGATAAAAACTGCAACAGGCAATACTATTTCATGATAGAACCGAATTCCCATATGTTAAAATCCCCTACACTGCTTCAGATTCAAAGAATTCGCTCTAGAACCAAATAAGTTTTAACTAGCTATAATACTACTACTACTACTACTACTACTACTACTACTAATAATAATAATAATAATAATGAAAAGTCCTTAACTGCAATTTCTACATTTATAGAGCATTAATACGTTCAATGTAACAACCCACATAACATACTTAATATTGATGAAACTCACGAGTTGTGTGTCTTGCCTACTAATATTAGTTATGGCCCCTGTTTGCCCTTTCTCCAAGCAATCATTTCAGCAACTTAACATTCCCAACGATTATTTGATTCAAACTGCATGTCGTATACAAATGTATATTGATAAGACATTAAATAAATTAGATTTCCAGCATTCCATTACAAGTTAGATTTATAGCATTCCATGACAAGTTAGATGTATAGTATTTCATGAAAAGTTAGATTTAAAGAATTCTATGACAAGTTAGATTTCCAGCATACCACGACATGATAGTTTTGCAGTATTCCACGTCAAGTTAGATTTCCAGCATTACATGACAAGCTAGGTTTCTAGTATTCCACGACAAGTTAGATTTCCAGCATTCCATAAAAAGTTAGATTTCCAGTATTCCATGACAAGCTAGATTTCTAGCATTCCATGACAAGTTAGATTTGTAGCATTCCATGACAAGTGACAAGTTAGATTTCCAGCAATCCATGACAAGTTATATTTATAGCATTTCATGATAAGTTAGATTTATAACATTCCATGACAAATTAGATTTCCAGCATTCCAAGACAAGGTAGATTTCCAGCACTCGTTGACAATTTAAATTTCCAGCACTACAAGAGAAGTTAGATTTCCAGCATTATATGACAAGTTAGATATATAGCATTCCTCAACAAGTTAGATTTGCAGCATTCCATAACAAGTTAGATTTCCAGCAATCCATGACATGTTAGATATATAGCATTCCATGACAAGTTAGGTTTCCAGCATTCCACGACCACTTAGATTTCCAGCGCTCCTTGACAAGTTAAATTTCCAGTACTCCATGACAAGTTATATTTCTAGCATTCCATGATAAGTTAGATTTATGGCAATCCTTGACAAGTTAGATATACAGCATTCCATGACACGTTAGATTTCCAGCATTTCACAACAAGTCAGATTTCCAGAATTCCATGACGAGTTAGATTTCTAGCATTCCATGACTAGTTAGATTTATCGTATTCCATGACAAGTTAGATTTCTAGCATTCCATGATAAGTTAGATTTATGGCATTACATGACAAGTTAGATATATATAGCAATCCATGACGTTAGATTTCCAGCATTCCATGACAAGTTAGATTTCCAGCATTCAACGACAAGTTAGATTTCCAGAATTCCATGACAACTTAGATTTCAAGTATTATATGACAAGTTAGATTTACAGCATTCCCTGACAAGTTAGATTTCAAGCACACCTTGACAATTTAAATTTCCAGCACTGCATGACAAGTTAGATTTTAAGCGTTCCATGACACGTTAGATATATAGAATTCGATGACAAGTTAGATATAAAGCATTCCGTCACAAGTTAGATTTCCAGCATTCCATGACAAGTTGGATATATAACATTCCATGACAAGTTAGATTTCCAGCATTCCATGACAAATTATATTTCCAGCATTCCATGACAAGTTAGATTTCTAGCATCCCACGAGAAGTTAGATTTCTAGCATTCCATGATAAGTTAGATATATAGCATTTCGTGACAAGTTAGATTTATAGCATTCCAGAACAAGTTAGATTTCAAGAATTCCATGACAAGTTAGATTTCTAGCATTCCATAACAAGTTAGATATATAGCGCTCCCTGACAAGTTAGATATATGGTATTCCATGACAAGTTAGATTTCCAGCATTCCGTGACAAGTTAGATTTATAGCAATCCATAAGTTAGATGTATAGCATTCCATGACAAGTTAGATATATAGCATTCCATGACAAGTTAGATTTGTAGCATTCCATGACAATTTAGATATATAGAATTCCATGACAAGTTAGATTTCCAGTATTGCATGACAAGTTATATTTATATCATTTCATGATAAGTTAGATTTATAGCATTCCATGACAAGTTAGACTTCCAGCACTCCTTGACAATTTAAATTTCCAGCACGTTATGACAAGTTAGATTTGCAGCATTCCATGACAAGTTAGATATATAGCATTCCACAACAAGTTAGATTTGCACCATTCCATGACAAGTTAGATCTCCAGCATTCTATGATAAGTTAGATTTTTGGCATTACATGACAAGTTAGATTTATAGCAAATTCAAGAAAAGTTAGATTTATAGCATTCCATAACAAGTACGTTTTCCAGCATTCCACGACAAGTGAGATTTCTAGCATTCCACGACAAGTTAGATTTCCAACATTCCAATGACAAGTTAGATTTATAGCATTCCATGACAAGTTAGATATATAGCATTCCATGACAAGTAAGATTTCCAGCATTCCACGACCAGTGAGATTTCCAGCAGTCCTTGACAATTTAAATTTCCAGCACTCCACGACAAGTTAGATTTCAAGCATTGCATGACAAGTTAGATTGCTAGGATTCCATGACATGTTAGGTATATAGCATTCCACAACAAGTTAGATTTGCAGGATTGCATGGCAAGTTAGGTCTCCAGCATTCTGTGAGAAGTTAGAATTTTAGCATTCCATGACAAGTTAGATTTATAGCAAATTCATGACAAGTTAGATTTATAGCATTCCATGACAAGTAAGTTTTCCAGCATTCCACGACAAGTAAGATTTCAAGCATTCCACGACAAGCTGGATTTCCAACATTCCAATGACAAGCTAGATGTATAGCATTCCATGACAAGTTAGATTAGCAAATTCTTGACAATTTAGATTTATAGCATTCCATGACAAGTAAGTTTTCCAGCATTTCACGACAAGTGAGATTTCTAGCATTCCATGACAAGTTAGATTTCCAACATTCTAATGATAAGTTAGATTTATATCATATAGCATACCATGATAAGTTAGATTTATAGCATTCAATGACAAGTTAGAATTATAGCATTCCAAGACAAGTTAGATTTTCAGCACTCCTTGACAATTTAATTTTCCAGCACTCCATGACAAGTTGGATTTCAAGTACTCCATGACAAATTAGATATATAGCATTCCATGAGAAGTTATATTTGTAGCATTCCATGACAAGTTAGATATACAGCATTCCATGACAAGTTAGATTTATAGTATTCCATGACAAGTTAGATATATAGTATTCCATGACAAGTTGGATGTCTAGCATTTATTAACAAGTTATATATATAACATTCCATGAGAAGTTTGATTCCCAGCACTCATCGACAATTTAAATTACGAGCACTGCATGACAAGTTAGATTTCAAGCATTCCATGACAAGTAAGATTTCTAGCATTCAAAGACCTGTTAAATTTTTAGCATTCCACGAGAAGTTAGATTTCCAGCATTCCGCGACAATTTAGATTTCCAGCATTCCAGGACAAGTAAAATTTCCAGCATTCCACGACAAGTTAGATTTCCAGCATTCCATGACCAGTTAGATTTGCAGCACTCCTTGAGAATTTAAATTTCCGGCACTCTATAATAAGTTATATTTCAAGTATTCCATGACAAGTTAGATTTCTAGCATTCCATGACATCATTTAAAGACATATGGCCCCTGATTTGCCTTTATTCCGGACTTTGCTATCTGCAGAATAACTTTATCAAGGATTATTAGATTTCAACTAAATTTGGCATTCATACTTTTTTAATGCCAATACCTTTTAATAAGTTTGATCTTCAAGACACTGTATCATCATTTATAAGAGTTGCTGCCCCTGAGCGAACTTAAGTAAAGATTTTTAAATGTAAACTAATTTTGACATGCACCTTACATTAATAAGATGTTGAATTAGTTTGATTTCTAGCTTCACAAGACAAATAAAGAAGTTATCCCCCTCCCGACATTGTATGCCTTCCTGAATTTAAAAGGAGTTGTCCCCACCCTCACATTGTTTGTCCTCCAGAATTTCGTGTCCAGGTCATTACTCTGCCAATGATTTTCAAATATCAACCAGATTTGGAACGATACTTTATATTAATGAAAACTTAAATGAATTAATTTCCTGCATTCCATGCAATTATTTAAAAAGAGTTGTAACCCTGGTTGCCTGTCTTGCTGGCTTTGGTTGCTACATCATTACTGTACCAACGATTCCTGGATTTCAACCAGATTTGACCTGAAGCTTCATACTGATATGATCTTGAATTAGCTCGATTTCCAGTATTCGGATCTTTCAGATCGGTTGTGCGCCCCCCCCCCCCC
>JAECUM010009279.1:0-146545 GCA_016617855.1 Megalonaias nervosa | reverse complement strand
GTATTGTTTTTCTTTTTCATGTTGGAATCAAAATAATGACTTGAATCCATTTAAAAAGAAATACCAATTTTCAGTGCTGCAATCCCCTCATGTTGGTTTGCTCAGGAATTCTTTATTGTTGTAACTCTGAAAACAGGTAACACCTCTGGCAATAGATACCTCTTTTCAGGTAATTATTTCTTAGTTTTAAATTCTGTGGGACAGCTAGAATTGGGAAAAATAATCTATAACTCCTGTCTGTATCTCACTGTAAATATGTGTTTGGGGCTCAGAAAAAGTTCATGCAATATATAATTTTCAGTTTTATTTAAACTGTTGGTGTGCAGCATGAATCAGTGATACTAGCAAGAAGGTTCATCTCCTGAAATAAAACATAGCAAAAATGAGGTATTTATCTTGCCCTATAGATACTGTACCTCTTTTTGGAGGTTTATGTCACCAACAGTAAAAAGCGTTTTGATGTAACACTATATAGTATGTCTGCATTTCAAAGCACCTGAGCACAACTGTGGCTATATGGTGTCAACAAAAATCAAAGTTCAAAAAATGAAAAAAGGAACCACACAAAAATGTAGAATGAACACTTCCAAATAAATGCAAACATCAAATAAACAAATAAAATGTAAATTGTAAAGCTATTAAAATTTAGTAAAATGTAAATAAAATTAAAGATCACAATAATGCATATACAGTACAATCCTTGAAATGTTTGGTCACAGTAGTTTATATACACTGCATTCCTTCACGAAGTCCAATATTTCTCAGGTGGTACATCATCATACAGTTTCATCATTCAATTCTAACAGGGTGGAAGTCAACACACTTGACAAGAATGTGTTCCACTGACAGTGGACAGTGGCAGGGTATATACACTCTGGTCAAGGTTTAATCTTTAGGAAAAATGAACAAGACAGGTAAGTTGTCTAATACACGACTGACACAATACCACCTCATCTCTGCGATTTGTTTTATACAAAGGATGCCACTCCAATACTGGGTTTGAAGTAATTTGTTTGTGGAGTTTTTGTTTCACATTTTGCCAGGTATCATGAACATGCAGATTTATACGATATTTGAAGTCAGTACATGGACTCTTCCATCTGGAAACTGGTGACTAAAGGACAGCTCTGGCTGCACTATCTGTCCTATGTGCCAATGTGACTAAGCAGTCAACAGTACAGAATATACAGTCAACAGTACAGGATAGGCAGTCAACAGAATAGGATATGCAGTCAACAGTATAGGATAGGCAGTCAACAGTACAGAATAAGCAATCAACAGTACAGAATAGGCAGTCAACAGTACAGAATAGACAGTCAACAGTATAGGACAGACAGTCAACAGTACAGAATAGGCCATCAACAGTACAGAACAGACAGTCAACAGTATAGGATAGGCAGTCAACAGTACAGAATAGGCAGACAACAGTACAGGATATATCTTCCCTGACTGTACAAGCATGATATGTTTCTGTAATAACTGGAATATTAATAGGTTGTCAGATTTAAGTTTTTGCAAGACTTTCAGTGTACAGCAGGAATCCAAGAAGATATGAAATTGATTTTTGGGGGTGTTTCAATGTAGTTCAAAGCTGTTAGTATGGTCAAATTTCTGCAGTAAAAATCAAGATTTTATCCATTTCAGTAAATGGTTCAAGATTGAGTCATGAGGTGTTGCATTATCACATGAGTGTGTAGCCATTGGTTAAACTAGATGCTTGTGTACTGTAGAACTAGGTCAAAAAAGTGCAATTGGTTAAACAAGTCGTATTTTTTGTTTTGATTTTATCGTGTCAGAATCAAAATAATGACTTGAAAAGAGGCAATCAATTTAAACTGATAAATACCCGTTTTCAAAATTGCTGCAAATATAACCTAATCCCCTTGTTGTGGCATCCTCAGGGATTATGAAAAACTGCAATTCTGATGATAGATATTTATCTATTGAAATACTTTACATAGATCTTTTCATGTCTTTATTTTACAAATCTTTTACAGTGTGCACAAGTTGCTCAGAAAATATGCTAATTGGCCAATAGATTAACAAGAGTCCCTTAAAGGGAGTTATACTCTACTGGAAGAAAAGATTTTCCAGGAATTCAAGCTATTACTGCTTCTTCCTTTTAAGCCTAGTATTGAAACCATCTCTGATATTCTTCAACAATAACAAGATTTTCAAATTAGTTGTTGTGGTACATATACTGGATATCTGCTTGGCAGCATTTTCATTTAGGATAAAGCATACATCATAAAAACTCTTTAAACAATAAACCCATGTCATAATAATCATCCATTCAGGCAGAGTACTGACAACATGGTTTGTAAGACAGTCATTATGGCAGCCATACTGTAAGTATGACTGGCATCAATTTAATTTAGGACTTGTTTAAAACCCCTGTCACAATGATCATTGATTCAGTGTCAGTAACATTTTACAGACAGCCATTATGGCAGCCATATTGGATGTATCAATAGCACCAACTAGGTAACACAAGTCTATTAGTAAAAACCCCATGCTGACATAGTCATCTATTTGAAGAGAAGAATTAGATAACAATATTTTCACGATATGAATAACCATTCAGAAGGAGTAGCAATAACAATATTTTCAAGATGTCTGCTGGGTGGCCATACTGGATGTCAGATCAGCACTATTTTTATTTAAACACAAATTGACATCATAAGGAGTCTTCTGTTAAAAACCCAACATCAATATGACTTTCTATTTAAGAAGAGTTGTGTTAACATGATTCTGAATAAATTTGCCATGGTGGCCATATTGACTTTCAGATTGGCACCATTTTTATTCAGCTTCAGCTAGATATCAAAAGAAGTCTTTTAGTCAAAACTTCATGATGATATCACCATCCATTCAGCAGGAGTAGCAATAACAAGAAGCCATGGTGGCCATATTTGATGTCAGATCAGTTACCATTTTCATTTAAGACGAATGAGAGATCATAAAAAGCCTTTAGTGAAAACCATCATATTGATATGACCATCCATTCAGAAGGAGTAACAATAACATAAATTTTCAAGATGACCACTCGAGTGGCCAAAGTAATTATCCAAGCAGCACCAACTTCAGGACCAACTTGACCATGGGATGAATCATGCAAGTTACGTTTCAAGACAATCATGTAATTTGTGTTGAAGGAGTAGCAATGGATGTCTGATTTCCATTTAGTACCAACTAGACATCATAACAAGTCTTCTATCGAAAAGCCCATGTTTATATGACCATCCATTCAGGATAAGTAGTGATAACATGATTTTCAGGATGGCCACTCTGGTAGCCATACTCGATTTCTGAGCACTACCATTTTCATTCAGGACCAACTAGACCATGGGAAGAATGTGTGCCTGAAGTTTGAATGTAATCCTCAAATTGGTTTTGGTGAAAAGATAGAAAACTGGTATTAATGGATGGACAGCTGTATGACAGAGAGGAAATGGACAACAGACAATGAACAACAGACCATCCAATAAGCTCTTCTGTCAGTTGAGCTAAAAACACTAGAAAAAAATGTCTTTCAGATCTAATGTTGAAATGCATTTATTTTCTCTTGTACTCTTTATCTTATCAATGCATGTGCCTCTTTGTTTAATATTGTGCACCATAAGTTTTACATCAGGCTCATGGATGCAGTGACTTTAACTTCAAGCTTTAACTTCAAAATATAAGAAATACCACATTTACAGTGTTTACTGGTGTATTTTGTTAATGTTTTAGTTTCCTTAGTGACTGAAATGAGTGTGTATGACTAATCAGTTGGTCTAAACTTTAATATTGTCTGGACCTGTGATTTTCATATAAAGAATCTGACATTTTTATATTTTGTGAAGATATTGAAAGATGTATTATAGAAGTAAACAACTTCCATTGCGTGGGAGAATTGGCTGATGTCATTAATGCAAATTTAAAGTTAATTTTCAGAAAAAAGATGAGATCGCTTTAAACACTTGTATAATCTCAATTTTGTAGTAATGAGATCAACAAATTGATTAGCTGCATACAGGAACAAAAATGTTGTCAATCTACAACATATTTATCCTGAATACCATGTCCATCTCCATCCTATTCTGATTGTCAACCAAGCACTTTGGCTGATTGCAAACTCAATTCAAAATCCTGTACATCTGTGACATTACATGAATTATCTTAAAATGAATGGCAACATTATTGGATTCTGACTGAAAACTCATTTCACTGTCCTGTTCATTGGTGAAATAGGATCATTCCTATCAAATTTAATCCAAAACCAACTAGAATCACAATTATAAACTCAAAACATGACAGTAACAAAAAGAGACAATATTTTAACTGGAATTAAATTATACCATATATACTCGATTATAAGATGAGACCAACTGCAAACTGCGCAGACCCAAATTTGCTGTCACATAATGTGCCAGCAGATCTGGGTCTGCACAGTTTGTTAGGAGTAATCAGCAGAACAAACAAAACAGACCTTGATCTGCATGTGCATCATGTGACAGCAGATAAGGATCTTGTTATTTGCATCTTAACTTGACTTTTACATGAGTACATACAGCATACAATCATTATTTTCAATGTTTCAAGTTGTCCAGGAAAATTTTGAACACAAGCTACATGTACAGCACATCTGCACCACGTTTAATAGTTTCCTGTACAGACAACATAAATATCTGTGCAGAAACAGCTTTTGTTCTTTCAATCAACTTTACTTTGATTTTTTTTATTTTAAGATTCCAAATCAGTAGGTCTGTTCTAATGGTAAGTTACAGTGTCTGGTACTGATTTGTGATGTAAAACTGACGTTATTGTATATGTCACCATTTTTCTTAACAGTGACATTGATCTTCAACCCCTAAATCCACAGTCTTTGTTCTTACTCTAAGTGCAAGCCATCCACAATTATGTGATGAAGATATGGCATTATTATACTGAAACCATTTTTATTCTTTCAGTCACAGTGATCTTGACCTTTAACATATTGGTCATATAATCAACAGGGTTATTCCTTACCCAAACTGCAAGCCATCTACAATATGGCATAACTAAAGATGATGGAGAATTATATCTATTGTGCATAAACGATTATTCTTCTCTAAATAATAAATACTGAGCTTGACCAATGACCTTTTCACTCCAAAATGAATAGGAGTTTACATTAAAAAGAAGTGTAATCCATGAACAAAGTTTGGTAGCTGTAGATGGTGGATAATTTGAGTTATTGTGCAGAAAGCATTATTCTCCTTCAGTCAGTGAACTTGACCATTGACCTTTTGACCCCAAGATCAATAGGTTTCTTTCTTACCCCAAGTACAAGCCATCCACTGAGTTTGGTAACGATAGCTGGTGGGAAAGTCAAGTTATGCAGAAACCATTTTCTTACTTCTGTCAGTGACCTTGACCTTCGAGGTTTTTTAACCCTGAAATGGACAGTTATTCCATACCCCAATTGCAAGCCATCCACAAAGTTTGGTAACTGCAGATAGTACCTGAC
This sequence comes from Megalonaias nervosa, assembly GCA_016617855.1. Taxonomy (NCBI): domain Eukaryota; kingdom Metazoa; phylum Mollusca; class Bivalvia; order Unionida; family Unionidae; genus Megalonaias; species Megalonaias nervosa. The sequence goes on along the minus strand of JAECUM010009279.1, from coordinate 141,054 downwards.
TTATTGTGCAGAAACCAAACTAATAACAAATGAATGGTGTTATGTATCGGCTCGTTTAAAGTAACACAAAGAAAAGAGCGAAGACAACAAGCTTTGTAAATTTTAACAAAAATAATTTATTTCCCTAGAAAACACGGTGAAAAGGTAAAAATATGAAACAAGACTTACGATTTACGAAGAATATCCAAAAATTGAAAACACCTAAGTCCTGTGAATAAACAGTTCTAAATTGACGTAGTCTGAACCTCAATTCTGTTCCAAGATGGCGGATGATGACGTCAGACAAAGGTTAAACACAAATGTCCAGAATTTTCACTCTGAGTCACAATTTGTATTGTCCTGTTCCAATTTAGAATTAATTGCAGCAAATGTCTTTGTCCAAAGCCAGTTGTGTAGTTCTCCAGGGAAAATAATTATTATTTAGAAGGTAGACAAAATACAGGTATCACCAACAACAAAACACATGTTGTTCTAAAGACGTACGAACGAACAACTCTTTCCAGCACAAAAGAATACCTTCTTCTTAAGGTATTTAGAAACTCTATAAGATGTTACGATGTGACTCTCTAAGATGTTAAAATATGACTCTAGACTAGTTCGCAGGTACCTGAGTATTTTAAAGCAAACTCATACGTCATTTCATGTACACACATGAAGAAATCGTGGAGATTTCGAAATATCGCCAACGTAGTACAGAATGTCAACAAGTATTATTAGTAATGACCGTGGTCACAACCAATCATTTACATAGCTATTTCCGACTGTTTACTTAATATGACAAAACCGTCATACAAAAATCGTGCTTACGCGAGTCACATCTACGTTTTAAATAAACACGATGTTTCTAACAAAATATCAGACCCTGCGAACATAATCATCATCATAATAATAATTATATTTAATGATACAAAAATGAAATAAAAATGAAATAAAAATAAAATAGAAAGAATTAGAAAGAATTCAAATTTTAACACACATGTAATGTAACTACAGGGTCGTAACAATGGCCAAATGGATGGATAGATGGAGATCATAACATAATAAGCTCTACCTAATGGCAGTTGTATAAAAAGTTTAAATTAATGAATGTAAATAATAAGTCAATTCTGATGAAAATAGTATGAGTACCATTTTCATTATTATGATATTTTTAAACAAATTATTACTGGTAAGCATTGGAGATGCACAACATTTCATGTTTCATTGGGCTAAGTCCACTGTAAGGTTGTTTTTACTGAACAATGAGAGTAAAACTTCTTGCCAAAGGAAATAATACTGGGCAGCCCAAAACAGCCTGGTATCGGAATCAAAAGTAGTATTCCTCCATACAAGTCTGGGAATCAAAAGTAGTATTCCTCCATACAAGTCTGGAAATCAAAAGAAGTATTCCTACATACGAGTCTGGGAATCAAAAGCAGTATTCCTCCATACAAATCTGGGAATCAAAAGCAGTATTTCTCCATACAAATCTGGGAATCAAAAGCAGTATTTCTCCATACAAATCTGGGAATCAAAAGCAGTATAATCCTACACAGGAGTCCAGCACACTAACCACTCAGTAACTGTACCTCTTATATCCCCAGATAATTTGAAATCTGGAGAATTTATACATATTTTCTGCCTTTCTAAACTGTCCTTTAATGTAATATACTGTTCACAAAGCAATGCAATTGTGGTTAGACTAACATCATCTAACAACCCAACTTCACTTATCTTACTGATATTTCTTTCATTAAGAATATCCCAGTTATAAAACAATGCGGCACAGAGCAGGATGTCATTTTGTGGATCTCAACCATCATGTCTGCATGCCAATATGTCTGTTTGTAACTATATCTCCTTATCAACCACTGGGTGGAAATTCACCAAACTTGGCAGTCACTTGGGCTACATTGTGATAACTATTTATACGAGGGTTATGATTTTCTGGGCACCTCCATAGGGATCGGGGAGAGGGTCAAAAGTCAAATATACATAACTTGATATTAAAATACCATTTTTGAATAGCTTTTTTCATCAAACTTGATATATGCATCCACATAAGGAGGGCACAGAATGATTGTAATGGGTTTTTGGGTTATGACACCTGGAAATTTACTCTGACACAAGTACATGAATTAAGTGCAGTACATAGATATTATTACATACTGTACAGTGTAGGTCTGAGGAAATTTAATCAAGTTTAAAATTAAAAAAATTATTAAAGTTAACAAACTCACAAAAGCATGTTTCTGCCCACCTGTATACATGGTCAGAATAGAATGCAATAGTGAAAGCATGCTTCTGCCCACCTGTATCACTCCACTGTACATAGTAGGAACAGAATGCAATAATAGGTTTCCAGTCAATAAAAGTAAATATTTGCATTGATAATGACAGACAAACATGAAATTTATATGCTAGTTTCATGATCTAATGATTTTAACATTTTAAATCCATTTAATGCAAAAAGTAAGCACCAAGATTATATTTTAATATTTCTATGATGATGTAGCTGGAGAATTTTAGGACTAGATGAACATTAAGAATGAAAAAATCAAATGTTTTCACTTACTGGAAATGGGGTCATAAATTATTTTTTAAAAATTTAAGAGCCTACAGCAGACTATTGTTGTTCAAGACCAGGAAGTGCTGCAATAAATTGTCACTGCTCAGATGATCTCTATAAAAAATGTGACGGGTCCAAGTGTCTGTAAGTTTTGCATCTTTAAATCAAAATGTCTTTTATATCATACTTCACACTGTGAATGAAATCTGGACTAATATACATCATGGTACATTAGTGAAGTCCATGAGTCCCAATATATTTCTGCCGATAACAATATGCCTTCATTTCTAAAATGAGCAGCCATTAATGGAGGAAAATGTGAAAATGAGTTAATGATAAAGTATGCCCTCACATGAAAACAGCACATAATGGATAGACCATTTAATATGAGAAGAGGAAAAGGCCTTGGAAAAATTTTAAACACAAAGCATTCCTGCCTCCAAATGGTATTAAGAAATATTCTTGCTTCAATCTGAAAAAAATAATAATCATATCCATCATGTTTGCTGAAGAAAAAAATGATCTTTAAGTGAATGAAAAAATTATATCCTAATTCAAAGGAAAAATCCCAGTCCTAACCCAATTAATGTTTGCCACCTACTCATTAACCTCAGTGGTAATTCACCTTAAGCACAGTTTAAACTGATGATAATGCTAATTAATGCAAATGCATTTTGAGCTGAAAAGTTCATACAGATTAATAACAAAAATATTATAAACATAATTTCTGACTTGAAATACACCCAAACTGAGTACAGTACTAATTTTTCTGGATCCTTTTATAAATTATATTTTCAAAAGAATTCTCTCATCGGTTTCAAAAGAATTTTCTCATGCAAGTTAAAAAATGTTGAGAAGTCTGATCTTCTAAAAAAAATAATAATTTCAGAGCTAATCTACTGTAAAGTGAAGTTCCATTCAAATGCTGCATCAGTATTAACAGATGCCTCTTAAAACTTGAGGCCAAACTGTACACATATTAACCTTATGTAGCTATTTCATACTATGTAATTTGTAAGATCTGGCAATATACTGACATCAGACTGACAGTATTACAGTTTAATACTAACAATACCATGTTAAATGTAAAAAATCTACTGACATCAGACCAACATTATGATGGTTTAATACAGACAGTGCCATGTTAATTGTAAGATCTGGTAATATACTGACATCAGACCAACATTATGATGGTTTAATACAGACAGTGCCATGTTAATTGTAAGATCTGGTAATATACTGACATCAGACCAACATTATGATGGTTTAATACAGACAGTGCCATGTTAATTGTAAGATCTGGTAATATACTGACATCAGACCACAGTTACGATGGTTTAATACTGACAGTGCCATGTTAATTGTAAGATCTGGTAATATACTGACATCAGACCAACATTATGATGGTTTAATACTGACATTGCCATGTTAATTGTAAGATCTGGTAATATACTGACATCAGACCAACATTATGATGGTTTAATACAGACAGTGCCATGTTAATTGTTAAGATCTGGTAATATACTGACATCAGACTGACATTATGATGGTTTAATACAGACAGTGCCATGTTAATTGTAAGATCTGGTAATATACTGACATCAGACCAACATTATGATGGTTTAATACAGACAGTGCCATGTTAATTGTAAGATCTGGTAATATACTGACATCAGACTGACATTATGATGGTTTAATACTGACAGTGCCATGTTAATTGTAAGATCTGGTAATATACTGACATCAGACCAACATTATGATGGTTTAATACTGACAGTGCCATGTTAATTGTAAGATCTGGTAATATACTGACATCAGATCAACATTATGATGGTTTAATACAGACAGTGCCATGTTAATTGTAAGATCAGGCAATATACTGACATCAGACCAACATTATGATGGTTTAATAATGACTGCCATGTTAACTGTAAGATCTGGTAAAATACTGACATCAGACCAACATTGCGATGGTTTAATACAGACAGTTCCATGTTAATTGTAAGATCTGGTAATATACTGACATCAGACCAACTTTATGATGGTTTAATACTGACAGTGCCATGTTAATTGTAAGATCTGGTAATATACTGACATCAGACCAACATTATGATGGTTTAATACTGACAGTACCATGTTAATTGTAAGATCTGGTAATATACTGACATCAGACCAACATTATGATAGTTTAATACTGACAGTGCCATGTTAATTGTAAGATCTGGTAATATACTGACATCAGACCAACATTACGATGGTTTAATACTGACATTGCCATGTTAATTGTAAGATCTGGTAATATACTGACATCAGACCAACATTACGATGGTTTAATACTGTCAATAAATTTTGTACAACACTAAAAATTACACTGGCAATTGCCAGTATATTAAAGTCTTGTAAGGTAAACACTTAATAGATTCACTTTTCAAGTAGACTGAATGCTTTCTTTCACTCAGTCTCAACAAATACTGACCCACTGTGGTCACTTGCTTTGTATAGTTGCACTTTTGTATTGCTTTATTTATCATGATTAAAAAAATACATAACTTAATATGGAAAGCTCATTTCTCAATTCCATTTTAAACATAGCCATTTTTTGTTAGAAAAAGAATGACTAGTATACAATTGCAAGGTTTCTGCTTATCTCACTTGAGAAATTGTGTCATGATGACACACAAAGAATCTTACTTCATAACTGTGCTATGATGACTGTCACAATATCGTACTTGAGAACTGCTATGATCACTCCCATTGGCATCTCACTTGATAACACTGAGTTCCACTGACTGCCCACACTATCTCACTTGATAACTGTACTATGATGACCACAAATGGTATAATGCTTAAGAAATGTGCTATGACTGCCAATAATATCTCACTTGGGAACTGTGCTATATTGACAGCCCATGGTATTTCATTAAGAACCATGCTATATTGTCAGCCCATGGTATTTCATTAAGAACCATGCTATACTGACAGCCCATGGTATTTCATTAAGAACTGTGCTATGATGACAGCCCATGGTATTTCATTAAGAACTGTGCTATGATGACAGCCCATATCTCAGTTGGGAACTGTGCTTATAATGATTACAGCCCATGATATTTCATTTGAAAACTGTGCTATGAAGGCTAAACATGGTATTTCAGTTCAGAACTGTTCTATGCTGACTGCCCACAGTATGTGACTTGCAAAATACCAAATACCAAATACAGTGCTACTTCATTATAACACTATCCATGGGAGCCATAGAGTATACTGCCTTTTAATGAAGTACATTATACATACAAGTTTACTATTATATATAGAGTGGGTGCCATAACCATACTTGTCTTATACAGGAACCATGTAATAATGAAAGGCCTTATAACAGGAACCACGTTATAATGAATGGCCTTGTAAATGGAACCATGTTATAATATATGGCTTTATAAAAGGAATCATGTTCAAACGAATGGCCTAATAACAGGAATCACATTATAATCAATGGCCTTATAAAAGGAGTTATGTGTTATATATATATATATATATATATATATATATATATATATATATATATATATATATGGCTTTATAACAGGAATCATGTTATAATGAATGGCCTTATAACAGGAACCATGTTAAAACATAATGGCCTTATAACAGAAATCATGTTATGATACTTGGCCTTATAATAGAAATCATGTTATGATACATGGCCTTATAATAGAAATCATGTTATGATACATGGCCTTATAACAGGAACCATGTTAAAACATAATGGCCTTATAATAGAAATCATGTTATGATACATGGCCTTATAACAGGAATCATGTTATAATGAATGGCCTTATAATTTAAGGGAGTGTTGTATTACCATAGCAACAATGCTGTTGTTGCCATCTATGGAAAAATGATACCCATATACATGTATTTTCATATCAAAAAAGCAAATTCTAATATTCCCAAGGAAAATTCTGGATAGGAAAATATTCAGCTTGCATGCTTCAAACACCCAATCAATACAAACCAAAGCATACTGGATCTTAATCAAATTTGCAAAGATCAGTGTATAGAGATTTTGGTTCCTTGCTCTTGTTTTCTTCCTTTCTCATCCAGATGTGATGGCTCTAATACTGAACATAGAGATAATTAATTTTGAAGAACTGCATGCGCACTATAATAGCATTATATCTGAACTACTTTGAAGCAATATTATTTAAATTCTTCAAATGAGTTACAGCTAGGATGTTTACCAATACTGAACAAATTGTCTTGTAAATTTACTGGTAACTTTTCAATTTAGTAACATCAATTAAAAACTAAAACACATGAATTTGTGGCAAAGAGCCGAAGTTTCATCACCTAAATAAGTATGGCATTTTTGCTGAAAAATTCAAGTAAATGTTGCAAATCATTGAGCAGATATGGGTTTGTGTTATTCTTCCAAGTTCATCATAACATTCCATGACATCTTTACTATTTTCAAACATATCTTATCAGTATGCAATATGAAAAGGAACATATTTTCTACAGCCACTCCAGTGCAAATCTAGGATTTTCTACAGCCACACAAGTGCAAATCTAGGATTTTCTACAGCCACACAGGGACAAATCTAAGATGTATACAGCCACATATGGGCAAATCTAGGACTTTCTACAGCCACATCCGGACAAATCTAGAATTTTCTATTGCCACATAAGGGCAAATCTAATATTATATACAGCCACACAAGGGTAAATCTAGGATTGTATACAGCTGCATATGGGCAAAAATCTGGGATTGTACACTCCCATATAAGGGCAAAATTCTAAGACTATACATCCACAAATTTTATACAGACACCCAGAGGCAAATTTATGATTTTCTACAGCCATGTAGGGCAAATCTAAGATTTTCTGCAGCCATATGGGGCAAAACTAGGATTTTCTAAAGCCACATGAGGCAATTTTAGGATTTTATAAAGCAGACAAAGGCAAACCTAAGATTTTAACCTGCCTAACCAGGCAAATCAAGGATTATATAAAACTAAAAAACAGAGACAAATGCAGAATTTTATACAGCCACAGAGGCAAATCTAGGATATTATACAACCACTCTGAGGCAAACCTAGGGTTTAATAATTACAATGAGGCAAATCTAGGATCTGATACAGCAACACTGAGGCAAATCTAGGATATTATACAGCCGCACTGAGGCAAATCAAGGATTTGATAGTCAAAATGAGGCAAATCTAGGATTTAATACAGCCACACTGAGGCAAATCTAGGATATTATACAGCCACACTGAGGCAAATTGAGGATTTGATAGTCAAAATGAGGCAAATCTAGGATTTGATACAGCCACACTGAGGCAAATCTAGGATATTATACAGCCACACTGGGGCAAATTGAGGATTTGATAGTCAAAATGAGGCAAATCTAGGATTTGATACAGCCACACTGTCATGCAAATCTAGGATTTTAAACAGCCAGACTGAGGCAAATCTAATACTTTATACTGACAGAGAGAGGCAAATTTAGGATCTTTTACAGTTACACAGGTGAATCAAGGATTTTATACAACCACAAAGAGACAAATTTAGGATACTGTCACAAGTCTGCCCACCCTAACAAGACCTCACTAAGACAGTTGATTTTATTTCTGAAAGTTAGGAGTTTTCAGTAAGGTGTAAGAAAATATCATTACTGCTATTGTCATGCATGTTAAAGTCTAGAAGTGTGATACAAGACTGATGCAGCTACGGTAAACATTGTGTTCAACTAGGCCTTGAAAAAAGTTTTAAGTTAGCTTGAACCTTAATTACCTCCAGTACAGTTTCACAAACTGCAGTTTCAAACTCTACGGAGCTCAGTGGCTTCTTGCTATATCCTAACTTGATGTAATCCTTTTAAAAAAATTCAATTTCATGTGGACCGTTGTGTCAGCAATCATCTGTCCCATATCAAATCAATGCATTGTTGTCCTTATTGCTTTACCCCACCAAGAATCTGAATATTCTCTTTTATTTTTCTGTACTGACTATTAAAACTTTTAAGGAGGTTTATTGTCCCTTTTGTTCTGAAAAATGTATTGCTTGATGGATGCCATTTTAAAAATAAATGGCTGCTTGATCATACAGATTTTTTGTATCACAAAATACATGCAGTTTAAAGAATCTGAGGTACTCCTGTAAAGTTGGTCTGGTTTCCTCACCAACTCCACTGAATCTAATGTGAAACCCAGAACTGAATCAAACATGGATAAGCCAGTATACAGATTTTACTGCAAACAATCATATTTCTGTAATATTTGCTTTTATTCTGTAAGTTCATTTTCTAAGGGTCATTTCTGTAAGACTTACAGCAAAATCTTGTGTGTGTGTGCACGTGTGTGCTTTGGATTTTTAATGTAGATTTAACAATTTGAGTCATATTGCAATGATGTCTGCAGACTGGCAGTTTATAGTAATGTCTAGCACCGCAGCATCATGCCACACACATGTGGCATCATATCCCACCCAGTCACATTATCCTGACACCAGACCAACCAGTCCAAACACTAACCTCTTAACGCTGAACATCAAGCAAGGCAGCTGCAAGTACCATTTTTAGAAGTCTTTGGTATGACTCGGCCAGGGTTCAAACCCATGACCTCCTGCATCTGAGGTTGATACACTAACCATTTAGGCCACCAGAGCAGTCTCGGTAAAATCGTAAGGGTGGGAAGGTCTGCAGTCACACATAGGCAAATCTAGGATTTTATGTAACCAAGCTGGGGCAAATCTAAGATTTTATACAGCCACAACTAAGGCAAATCTTGGAGTTATTTTTTTATGGGGATATGATTTTTAAAGGGATGACACTTTCCTTAAATGAACAAACTTTATGGGTTTTTTTTCCCATTGAAAATATAGTGTACTATTACCATTTCAACTGGATATAAAAGAGTTGTGGCCAACTAAACCTCTTCAACCTCCTCTGGATAGTGCACTGATCGGGGTTTATTATTGGGTGTGTGACTGAATGATTCACACTTCTAGAAAATCACACCAAAAACTTTACTAAATGCACAAAAAGATTGACATAAAATTTGCAAGCCTTAAATTTGTTTCTCGCATTACATCTCACCTACATTTATACAAGTCCAGCATCAATGTTAAGTCAACAGGTAAAGCTGATTAGTTCAGGTATTTAATATTTTTTATTCAGTCTTTATAAACTTGGACTGAGGTATTTAATTTAATGATGAAGGTGTCTACTCCTGAAAGAAATGAGCTCATCTGAAGATACACTAATCGATAATAAATGATTCCCTTTTCTTATCAACCGTTAGCAGATTCATAATTACTTTTGGTAAATTTCCCAACACATTTGAATTATATTACAGTCCTGTTCCAACAAATGTCACTGATTCAGTGACCATCACAAGATTAATGCTGATAATCATCTGATGAACATCTAGAAGGCAAGCAAATGAAGAAGGGTGATTACTGAACAGGCAGCAAAACCCAATTTTCTTCCACCTACCTAAAATTATTGAATTTGGCCAGAATGCAAACAGGAAATTCCTGCTCATTTTAATAACATAATGAGCGTTTTCTGCTTGGCTAACCCAGACAGTTGCAAATCTCAATCCATCAGGATTGCAGCAACCCCATATTTCAGTCATAGAGCTAAAGTCTGGGTTTCAACTAATGCTGAAACCTTGCAGTCAAGACTGGGTTTTATAATATAGCTCCAGTATCTGTATAATATTCGGGTCTAGAATTCTAAGTGAGCTAATTAAACAAGTTGTAAAGAAAGTCTGGTTTGCATTTGCTGGTCATGTATATTTACCATTTGTTTTCTCATGGTAAAATATAATCACTATTTTTGTTGTTCCGAAAAGATACAAAAATTGTTCATTAGCAGTTTTATCTTCTAATAATGGGGGACATATTACTGCATATTTCACTCATCACGGCAATTTCTGATGATATGCAAGCCATTTCTTTATTTTCTGAAAATGGTATTTGTTGTATTATTCAACTATTTAAATAAAATCCCCATACCATCATGCTGTCTGGAATGTTTTCTGGTATGCATCGAGCTGATCTAAAAAAAAGAAACAGTTTAACTTCGTTATATTGTTTTGGCTAATTAGTTATTGGTTTTAATGGCACTTTTAACACATTATTGGCTATATCATACCAATGGAATGCGAGTTAAGTGCCTTTCCCAAGGACACCAAGGCAGCCAACCTGTGCTGGCTTGCCCATGTATCAAGCCTGGAACCCTTGGATTATGCATACAACACTCTACTGACTGAGCTACTGTGGCTCCTCTTACAAACTTACAATGACCCATGCCAAACATGCTTCTTCATCATTGTGTAATCATTTATCCTGGCTTTGAAATTTTGAATGGCGGGCAAGGTTTTTCGTTTATTTCTGATACCATAAATTGATAATATCTATAATGTCATAAAATAAATGATTAAAAATTGAAGTAATAATAAACAACACAAATCAGACTCAGAAATCAATGGTCATAATCAAGCATCCAGGTAAGATCATGGTCAAACAGTAATTGGAGACTGTCGCATTGTAGAATATTTACCAGGAGAAAACCCAATTGTGTATGTAAATTGGATGCAATACTGCTGACTGGAATCAACATTTGCGTCAATCCATTATAGTTCATCCTTGATTGTTCATTTCATTGATCAAGACAGAGGGACTGACTATCCATTAATCATGCAACTCAGCGGATGTTTGGTTGTTATGAGGATAGTCTGGGATGGGAAAGTACACTGGCACTTTATGACCTAGTGCTTCTGACGATGAGAAATGAAAACTTGTAGAATGTTAAAAAAACGAACATTAAAACCAGTGCAGCACACAATCAGTCACTGATAACTACTCCAAGAAATGTGTTCAGGGAACACAGATGTCCCCCACTAGTAAAGGTCTATTAAAAATAGCTGTAATGCTCAAAACAAGGCTTATAAAAATACTGATAGAAACACTGGCAGGATATTTGGTGTTCTTATTAAAACTCTGATCACATAAATACCCAATTTAATTAATTTTTTTTATGGCTTGGACTGAATCTGTATCAGATTTAGAGGTAATTTAGTTTTCCCTCCTGCAAATTTTCAGACTGTGACATTAATTTATTAAGTACATAAAAGGGACACAAACTGCCCACTTTGTCAGACTGTCACACTAATTTATTGAATACATAAAATGGGCACAATCTGCCCACTTTGCATCATATATTCTATCACTTCTGAAGTACATTATAAACATGTTTACATTTATCTTTCAAACGTCAAATATGGTGAAAATCTTCCATTAGCAAATTTTTACAAGATGTTGGTAGTTTTAACTGCAATTCTAACACACTGTCAACTATGTTATGCAGAGGAAATGGGGCTAAATGCCTCTCCCAAGGGCACACCAAGGCAGTTGACCCTGGCTATCAAACTCATGACCCTTGATTTACAAGCCCGACTCTCTACTAAATGAGCTACTGCAACTCCAACCTTTAGCAAAACAACAAAGTATGTATAAATTATAAAACCATTTCTATACAGCACAAACTGAATTACCTCCCTTGGGTTAGATGTTATCTGTGATGTCATTTTCAAATGCAATGAGCATAAATTTACTGTGGAAGCACACTGATGGTTTTGTGGTTTCAAAGTGAAAAAAATGATTTTGAGGTCACACTTTGTGATAAAAACAAAAATTAAAAGGGATATGTTTTACTTTTTCACAGTATCCTGAGAAAAATGGCAAAATATTGGTTGAACAATATAAAACTTTCTTCAACTCAGATGTATCACTGTCATTACTACTTGCTCTATATTGAGGCATACAGAAAATCTGAAAAAAAATTTAGACACAGATTTGGCCAACAACTTTCGTGTCACCTTAACTCTGAGATTATCAGGAACTGTATAAAGAGAAGATAGAGAGTGAGAGAAGAATGTTGAGAAATAAGTAATCGTCTTTCTTAGTGTCTGGGGATTAAAAGTGAATGCATATTTCAATTTAACATGGTTAAAAATGTATAAGGATTCATTATAAAAAGATTACATTTAAAGATTACATTTAAAAGGTATTTCCATCATTTACCATTGCGGTTAACAACAAGTGTAAAAAAGTTACTGGCTATAGTTTTTTCAAAACTAAGTACATGTACCTGGTTAACCATACGTACTTGCTTATACATCAAAGCCAACTGCAAGCTGCACAGACCCAGATCTGCCAACATGCAATGCATAAGCAGATCTGGGTCTATGCAGTCAATCAGTTAGCAGTAATCAGAAGAACAAACAACACGCAGCATATTATGAATGTTAGATCAGGGTCTATGTTGCTGGATTCAATTTATAAGCAAGAATATACAGTACTATTTTCTCTTTGTGACTGACTGTTAACATGATATAAAGGTTAGAAAATATATATACATCCTTAACAAGCAGGGATTGTAAAAACGCAGTGGAATTCTTCTGAACTATCTTATCATTCATCAGCTGTACTCATGTATCTAAGTTGAGTATAGCTGCAAACAAGATAGACCCTGGTCTGCCAATGCATAATGTGCCAGCAGATCAGAGCATGTGTTCTTTGTTCAACTGATTATTCCCAGCAAACTGCATAGGCCCAAATCCTGGCATATAATGCAATGGCAGAACTGGGTCTATACAGTTTGCACATGGAACTGACTTACACACAAGCATACCTTATATACTTGCCTATAAGACAAGACCAACTGCAAACTGCACAGACCCATATCTGCGGTCGCACAATGCAGTAACATTATATGTACCCTTGCCTATATCTATGCCCCTACCTGTGTTATAGTGGGATAGGTGAACAAACAAACATATATGTACCTTTACCTATATAAAAGCCCCTACCTGTGTCATGGTGGGACAGATGACTAAACAAAGGGTAACAATGATTTATATGTACCCTTTCCTATACATAAACCCTACCCATGTCATGGTGGGACACAGGACTAAACAAACAGTAACATTATATGTACCCTTACCAATATATAAGCTTCTACCTGTGTCATGGTGGGACAGATGACTAAACAAAGTGTAACATTATATGTACCCTTACCAATATATAAGCTTCTACCTGTGTCATGGTGGGACAGATGACTAAACAAAGTGTAACATTATATGCACACTTTCCTATACATAAACCCCTACCTGTGTTATGGTGGGACATAAAAAACCTAGAGCAACACAAGCAAACCTTTACTGCTGCTACTGCCCAAGTGAACTGTGTTACACATGCATGTACTGACAAGACAAAACAACCCAACCATCCAAAACAGTCAAAAGGAGTACAATTAATTTTTTTTTTTTAAAATAAGCCTAATCTCAAATGTCAAAATCTGCATTTCTGATAATAAGGAAAGATATGAAACATATAATTATGCAATAAAACATGTAGTCATATTTGAAAACAACAGACCAAAAGAAAAAAAGAAAAAAAAAGCACAAGGAAAACTGTAGTCATTAATAATTGTAAAGAAAATGGACAATAACTACAATGTTAGTGTGATGACAATGTAAGCTGTTCTGGAAACAGAAGACCCTATACACATAAAGATTAAGGAATAATTATGGAAAATAAAAAAATTACATCATACACTCAAGGAACTTCTATCTATTTTGTGATTAGAATTAATCTGATCTATCCATGGCTCTCAACCTGCAACATCAAATGTGCATAATCACACAAGAATTATCTCCCTTCATGGGTTTTTGCTTGCTAAAACATTATGCTTTCAGGAATTATCTCTCCTGAATCAACTTGATGGGCAGAGTCTCTCTCTCTCTCTCTCTCTCTCTCTCTCTCTCTCTCTCTCTCTCTCAGAAAACTAAAGGGTATCAGAATAATTATTGTGCAATATATTATCCTTTCAAGTAATTACATTATAACTACCCAATCATCTGTGCTGAGGGATTTTGTTTCTGGAGCATTCCATGGGTTGTTCCAAGGAAGATCAAAGTTTCTGTCAGAAAAGTCTAAATTTAAATCTTCAACATCCTTCTCCTCTTTTTCTTCTTCTTCATCATCGTCACTATCTCCAATAAACATCCTATTGCAAAGAATTTAAATCAATCTATATCACCTCTGAAAATCACAGATTAATTTTAAGCCTTACTTATCTGTATCTTTATAAAAATAATAATAATAATAATAATAATAATAATAATAATAATAATACATGGAGCATGATGATGAGAAACAAAATGTATTCTTAGTTTCAAAATCAAGAACAAAATTGCAAGTCATAAAGATAAGGGAGATAAGTCTATTTAGTCAAGCTTTACAATGTAGAGTTATTTCTCTTGGTTTACAGACAAGAAATTTATTTTTTTGATTATTATAGAAGATAATTAGTACTGAGAAAAATTATGTATCATTATTTGTATGAAGATATTAACCATCTATCATTTGCAAACTCTGAACAGTATTAATGTCCAATTTCTCTGGAAACAGTTTATTTGTGTGAAAAAAGAGTGAAAACAATTAATGCAAATACATGTATATGTAGTACTTTAGTATGGAGGGGGATTACCGCCTAATTCTATGCGTGTATATTGTAATCTTCCTTGATGCATTATTGTAAGTGGCTGCTTGCAAGTGCTACTTTCATAATTCTATCCATGTATATTGCATTCTTCATTGATGCAAAGTGTACATGGCATTTGCAAGTGCTACTTTTCTTCTGCGTTATTGTCAATGGCTGCTTGCAAGTGCTACATTCACAATTCTAGTCATGAATTTTCTATTCTTCATTGATGCAAGCTGTAAATGGCTGCTTACAAGTGCTTAGATCTACTTTCCTTCTGCGTCATTGTCTCTGCAATTTGCCAACTACTGAATTGATTCTGTAGTTTGTTGTATGGCAAATGCTATGTCAGTTATTACAAGTTTTAATATTCTATTAATAAACTTGCTATATCACAAGTTACACAGATTGCACCTTCTAAGATCATGATTATAATGTAGCATCAAGCACATTAGCATCATAGAAGTTAGCATAAAATAATGCCTCATTATGACAACAGATGGCGCTGTGACACATCAATTTCTTAAAATACGACTACACCCCTGACCCTAGCAACAAGAGGTTATACCACTTTATGTCTTATTTAAAATATCATTCAAATTATATTACCACATTACAGTCAGCTGATTTCTCAGAGTATTAACAATCGGAATAGAGGTGGCCTGCAAAAAGCATAAACAAATTAAATGAATCAAATTGTATACAATTAAATGTATTTACACAATGTTATACTTCCACTGACCCTTCCCAACCCAATTTTGTTTGGACATTTTATGGGTGTAACTTACCACGACTGCACGGTGACAGAATAGGGTAGCCGCTTACAAGCAAGGTTTAAGGGCCTAATTTGTTTATATATTCTCATTCACAATGTTATCAATTTAGAGAATGTTTATTATTTTAGAGCAATGCAGTACAAATTCTGCTTTTTGTATCAGTAAAGACCTCATAAGGTTTGAGCAAATTACAGATAATTTCACCTCAAGGCCATACTTTCTCTTTCTTGTTGAGAGAGACCGAGAGACAGAGAGAGACACAGAGAGAGAGAGATTTAAGTTAGTTTCTTCACAAAATAATAGAAACCACTAGCCAATTTCTGTCTACAGTTGTACGATATCTGAGCAGAAAGTAAATAGCTACTTTATAAGCATGCAATACATTTTAATGTGTTATAGGCCCTCAAGTACTATTCCTCAGAGAATACACAAGACTGGGTTTCAGAAATTGAAGCCACACAAGTACCAGTTTGTTACTTTGTGAAAAATGGGTCATTATGAGAAAATGGAGACCACCTGATGTACCTGCTGGTGATGAGTGGTCAGTGAGCAATCAAACTTTTGTTCCTAAGTCATATAGACAGGAAATTCATAGTCTAGCCCATAAAACTCCTTAAGCTGGTCATTTTGGTGTCAATAAGACTTATCAAAAGATCCTGAATCATTTTTATTGGCCAAAAATTAAAAGTGATGTTTATAAGTACCATAGATCTTGTCACACTTGTCAAATGGTAGAAAATCCTGATCAGAAGATATCTAAGGCACATCTGCAACCTATTCCTACATTTGACCATTTGACAAGCCATTTAGCAGAAAAATGGTAGACTGTCGGTTCCTTACCTATTACCAAGTCACTTAACCAATACTTGTTGACCATTATGTGTGTGTCCTCAAGATTTCCATAGGCTATTCCTTTTACGAATATTAAAGCAAAAACTTTGCAAAAGTTTAGGCAATGTTTTTTAACACCTGTTTGCCTCCCCAAATCTGTCCAGCAATTTTATGTTTTATTATTTCCAGCAACTTATGCATGAATTAGACATCCAAACACTTTAATTTGTCTGCCTATCACCCTGAAAATCTTGGGGCTATCACAAGACTGTCCGAAAACACTCTCACCTACCCAGGATACATGTATATTAATTATACTGAATCAAACCTTAAAAGAGACAGTGATCAGTAAAATCCTGCATTGTATAAGTATCGAGTAAGATCAGGAGACTTTTTACCCCATGTTGGTAATTATCACCAAATGAAAGACCCCATGATTACCCTAAAACAGCAAAAGACTGTCCCAAAACACCCTCAACTACCAAGGATACACGTAGGTAATTAAATACAATCAAACAAAATAAAAAGAGAGAGATCAGTAAAATTCTACCCTGTATAATTATCGGGTAAGATCAGTCGAGTTTTTTTCTCTTGTTGATACTTGCTGAATGAAAGACCCGAAGACTGTCCCAAAACAAGCTCACTGACCCAGGATACATGTATACAATTACAGTAACTTAATGAAATATGCAGTTTTGGTGAATTCTCTCTCTCTCTCTCTTTGATCATAGATAATTCACTAAATTACTTTTATATTGCAACGAGCAGCACACTTAATAAATTGGAGTCAAGCGTCACTATTCATATTTCAAAAATTCTTTTAAAGTTTTTTTTTTTAAATCTTTAATGAGACAAAGATCAGCTGAATAATTATAACCTAAGAGTGCTATATTTATATTTGTTTAAATTCTTGAACTAATTTATTATTTTAATTGGTTTGATAATCGTAAGAATTACAATAAATAAAACTAAAATCTCCTGTAACATTATGTCTTTTGTCTCTGGTTATTTCCACTTTTAGAGACAAAAGTTTTAAGGGATATAAACCAGTTTTAACGCTGTTTTTTTATTTAAAAAATACATTCAATGGTTGAGGTTCTGTACATTAACAATGCAAATTAAGTATTGGAAAACAATCGTACACTAAATCTAATATTTCTAATCGCAAGTAAACATTTTTATCATGACAAGAACATGATTTTCCACAATTTGATTATTTCGGCTTCTGCGACAAAATATGTTCCAAAATGAAGATTGTGATGAGAATAAGAAAACCTTTAGGAATGCTTAATTTTTTTAATGTCATTTTACCTATAAACTTTATTTTAATGTGCTATTGATGTTGCTAAGAAATATATTATTTTCACTGGAACATATGTACAATAGTATCACCGGATACTAGACTATGGTTACGTTGTTTATGGTTCAGCTAGGAAGTCCTATTTGAAGATGCTTGACCCAATTCATCATCAAGGAATAAGACTCGCTCTGGGAGCATTTAAGTCATCCCCGTGTGAAAGCCTACTCGTTGAAGCGAACGAACCACCTTTATCACAACGAAGAGAAATGCTTTCCGCACAGTATGCCCTCAAATTAAGATCAAACCCTCTGAACCTGCTTTTTCGGCTGTTTTTCAACCCAAATACAAAACCTTATATGAAAATAAACCAAACGCCATACCTTCCTTTGGCATTAGAATATCACCCTGCCTCGACAGTACCAAAATTGATCTTTCAAAAATTCAGAAGACGTCCATCTCCGAAACACCCCCTCGGCTACTCAAACAACCATAAGTACTTTTTACGTTACACGATGAAAAAAAATCGGAGACAAACCCCTCCATGTTCCACAACTCTTATCACGAACTCCTCGCCCAATTTGAAAACTACACAAGAATTTATACTGATGGATCAAAAGATGAGGAAAAGGCTGCTGCAGCCTTCGTTAGTGGAAAACATACAACAAAAGTTTGCTTGCCAAATGGTACTTCAATTTTTTCAGCCGAAATCAGAGCAATAGACATTGCTTTGCAATATATTGAAAATAAGCATATTTTAAACAGCATCATCTTCTCCGACTCACTATCAGTACTTCAGTCGCTACATAATAGAAAACTGGAGAACCCATTATTAGCCAATATTCTCCTGAAACATACTAAGCTGAGTACCTCCCACAATATAGTATACTGTTGGTTACCCAGCCATATTGGCATTAAAGGTAATGAAAAAGCAGATCGCGCTGCAAAAATGGCCCTAGCCCTAGAACCATCTGATTTTAAAATACCGTATACTGATTTTAAACCTAGTATCAAAGAATCTTTACATCAGAAATGGCAGGCATCATGGAATGATGCAGTGAATAACAAACTTCATGCCATCAAGCCAACCCTAGGAGAATGGACTCCTTCTTACAGAGCCGTCCGTAGGGAGGAGGTAGTCATTGCAAGAATTCGAATTGGTCATACTTATTTAACCCGCTCCCACATGCTAAAAGGAGAAGACCTACCAGAGTGCATTTCTTGCAATGAACCATTCACCGTTAAGCACTTTATGTTGGAGTGTTTCGACCTCCAACCTACGCGTGATCAGTATTACAATGTGCATGACATTAGGGAGCTTCTTGATACAGTCAGCGTGTCTTGTATTATAGAATTCATGAAGGAAGTAAACATTTATCATAAGCTATAGCTTTTATGCTATCACCTTGTGCAGTTTTATGTGCTATATATACCGTCCCTAAATTTAATTACCTTTCATCTGTTTTCATTATCATGCACCATTTACACTCCCCGTTGATCGGGAAGCTTTATTTATTTACCACCGTTACCATCTTATCGTTTTACTTTTAACTGTTTGGTTTCATATAGCTGGTCGATACGAAACCTTTTACCACTTTTAAATGATCAAAGATATAACCTTTTGTATGGTGCTAAATAGCCTAACAGTGCTCGTGCGCCGTAAAATTTTCAATCAATCAATCAGTATCACCGGAAAGATACACGCCTGTGAGGTGCGTCAAAATGGGTGACGTACAATACGATCCATACAACCAGGGGTTGTATGATGAAAGCTCGTTAAGAACAGTACGAGGGAACATATGATTGTAGTTTCTGATCCTTACTTTGCTAAAATAACTAATGTTTCCAAAGTAATGAAAGATATCAATAAGAAGTAGATTTCTTAAAAGATGAATGTAAATACTTAAGTGCGTCAAAACTGAGGTTGAAGAAGATGGACCACCCTGCTGCAGTGTATGCGTTTTTGTTTTCGTAAGGTACTATAAAATCACTTAGACCTTCGAGAAAGCCCATTATTTTAGAGAACGATTAAAACTTCGTTGCTAACGTGCACCTTAAAAAACGGGACTGAAAGAGTTACAATGTTTATCGATACAAAACGAATGCCGTAAAGCTCCTTGGGGAGCATTAATTATTTCTGGTACGGGAAAAACTTCAGAAAATTAGAGCGCCGTCTGTTGCCATAATGCCATGCTACTTTCTAGCATGTCATTATGACAACAGATGGCGACACGAGTTAGACAACAAAGACGATACTGATAGAACTTAGTATTTATATTATTGCAAGGCCAAATCTGTATGAAAACAGCAGTTAAAATGATGTACTGTATATACTCGCGTATAAAGCGAATAATTTAGGAAAAAATAAAGGCCTGGAAGTAGGGGGGTCGGCTTATCCGCGGGCCAATGTCTAAACTTGACAGTTTTTAAGTCTTTTTGTTAACTACGGTATAAGCTGTAAATCTTGGGACACGAAAAAAAAATGATTTCTTCTGTGTGCTTAGACATATGCATGTAAAAAAATATCATTTTCGGTGTCCCGACAGTTATTAAACTGTTATCAAGTACTATGATTGATTTTGTTACTATTCTGCATGTGCATATTTTCTGATTTCTCCAACACGAAATTAAATTAAGGTAAATACAGACTTCATAATTCGGTTGAGTTTACCCGGGAGACAAGGCTGAACTATAATGTACAGTACTTACACGGTGTAAAGCGTGCATAGCGTCTTAAACTCCTGTTTGACAAGTCAAGTCAAGCCATTCCTCAATAAATCTCAAAATGGCCAGGACCAAGCAGACGTAAGCAGAAGTTTCTGGACACTATACCTCTCTGAGAGAAGTATTAGCATACATTCATTTATATTTTTTTCCTTTTTTCATTTAGCAGAAAGTTTCCCTTTCTCCTTGTCTCCCATGCGGAGATGTAAATTTTTGTATTTTTGGTCTTTTCTTATTTTGCCTTTTCCATTTTTTCAGTTTCCTTAATTTAGTTTTTTTTTATGTATTTTATGTCTCTGCAATTCATACTGAGCTTTATTCACGCATACTTTTGCATATACCTGTGTGACTATATAGCGAGTTCAAGGTTATCAGTGGTGTGCGACCACCATTATCAGTTTTGGACCCAAATCAGAAGTGAGTTGTACTCACCATTTTTCTTACCAATGGCTCAAGCACAAATAGATATTGCAACCAACAACAAACAAAGTAATAGGCTAAATACCTATTTTAAAACGGAAATTGATAACACATGTGGGAAAGCTTTCCTAAAAGCCTATCATCCAGAAGGGTGTCAGACGTTGGATTTTGGGGTTATTGAAAATGGACCCAGAGTAGTATATATAGATGATGATTCTCTCCCAAAAACCCAATACCCCTCCAAAACGTTATACGTTAACATTTTTGTCAGCAGCCTTTTTTAGCTCAAAATGATGACTTTCATATTTCCGACAAAATAGGTTTTGTCTAGGGTTGATGATTCTCTCTCAAAAACGCCTTACCCCTCCAAAACGTTATACGTTAACATTTTTGTCAGCAGCCTTTTTTAGCTCAAAATGATGACTTTCATATTTTCGACAAAATATGTTTTGTCTAGGGTAGGGGAGTCTCTGAGATAGGAACAACTCAACTACCTATTACAGTCCTATACTTATTAGACAAAATTTCATATTAAACAAATGAAATATTATATATAATGTCATTCTCAACCCGACATGTTGGATTTGATCTTACAAACAGATTTTGTAAGAGATTTAATTCAATCAAATCAGTCTCAGGTTATACTGGTATAAAGCCTAAAATAATAAGCGATTGTATTAAAAAAGTTGGTTACTATATATCACCAAAATATGGATCAGTATGGTTATTCGCGACTGAAAATGATGTGAGAATAGCGGGTTGGGCAGATGATGTGATGTCATTTATTGACAATATGGTTGATATTTTATTTGATAACGATATTTCTAAAGCTGTAAATGTTTGTTTAATATAAAAATAATAGTCCCTAAGGACTGTTTCAAGATGATTATATACACATGATTATGATTATATACGTATGATTATATACATATGAAGATGATTATATACATGTGATTATATACATATTATTATATACATGTGATTATATACATATTATTATATACATGTGATTATATACATATTATTATATACAGATGATTATGATTATATACACATGAAGATGATTATATACATATGAAGACGATTATATACATATGATTATATACAATGATTATATACATATGATTATGATTATATACAATGATTATGATTATATACATATGATTATGATTATATACAATGATTATATACATATGATTATGATTATATACAATGATTATATACATATGATTATGATTATATACAATGATTATATACAATGATTATGACGAGCCTTCTCTATGTTTGAATAGAAATTTGCACACTCTCCCACATAATCAACCCAGGGAGTGTAAAAAGTACACCCACCACGTGTTGACATGATGGGAAAGTGTGCAAATTTCTATTCAAACATAGAACAGGGCTGGCTCACGCCCTACTAAATAAGAGAGTTTTCTGGCATAATATCGCCCTCGCAGACATTTGCCGTTCACGAGATTCGAACCACGGACCTTGAGCACGAGAGTCCAGCGCGTTAACAATGAGCCACCGGACTTCATTATATATATGTGTTAAAAAAATTATTATATAGTTACCTAATACTGCGCAGGCCATAGTATGCAGAATAAAATCATAATAGTGTGGATTTCTTAATAAAATAACAATTATTGTAAAATATTTCAATTTCCAAGTACAGTGGAGAAATTTATAGTATTGTATAAAACCTGTATTTCTGTATTCGTCAGCCGTTGCTAAGAGACACTAAAATAATCGATGAGTTTATGGAATTTCATGCTGTATAATGCTGTCTAAAAATAACTTGCTGTGTGAAGCTAAGTACATGTGTTTTGTTTGTATACGCTAGAGAATATAGCTCACGTTTCTGGCTATAATTACAGTTTTTGTGATATTTCCTTGATAGAACTTGGGTTTGTCTGTATGTATGTCTGTATGTATGTCTGTATGTTGTGCATGTCTGTCTGTATTTTATACATGACATTAACTTACGACAACTGCTTGTTACTAAGCTATACTTGACGGAGTTGTCTCGCTTAATCATCTGATACCATAGTCAAAAATATAGTGATATAAAACTTAGATGGAACAGTATTAAAAACAGATATAGTTATATTTCTTGACCAACATATAATATTTCCACACTCGCTATCAAGTAATATGTGCTATCATAATTATATAACGAGAATTTAATTCTACCAGATACTTTACGACGAGATTCGAATAATTCTTTCATTGCTATTTTACTGAGAAGATACTTACTACCTTTTGCAAAAACCTTTGACCTGTCCAAGTCTATACTAATTTTGGTATACCGATTTTGGCTGATCGGATTATGTAAATTGTCATATTTCAATGCAAGCTCGTCTCGTAAACGTTCGAGATAACTAAAATATTTGCTGTCATCTGATTTGATAAGGAAGAGTTTGATTCTGTCAAATTTACTAAAACAAATACCTGAAATTTCATCGTTAAATTCAAATGATAATTGTTGGTTATTGATCATTATTTTTTTTATTTTGCTATTAACTCCATCTGCTAATGTTAAATTTTCAAACATTATTTCTAATGTTTAGACAAAATTAATTGTATAATGTCCAAGCGCTAGTGTGTTAATTCCGTCGCTGCAATATCTTTTATCATCAAAATTACTTAGTCCACGTTTTATGATCTTATCGGTTTCAAGTTTATGATGGTTTCTTCTTATGACATTAGTTTTGATAAAATTGACGCTATTGTTTAGCGCTGCTTTAAAATCGTCAAAATTCATCACCCTTTTCACATATCCTCTAGGAATACCTTAGCTTTCTTTGTCAGTTTATTGTCATCTAATAATACATTTTGCTTTTTAATCCAACAAACTCTCTCACCGGCACAAACATAAATTCATCTTTCATTTTTCTAATAACTTTTTTGCTCGTATTATCTTGAAATCCACTATATGCTGGATAATCTGATAAATCGAACAGATTTTTATTATTGTAAATATCCTCATAGACATCTTCACATTTTATATTATAAACTAGCGAGTCCGTAACAGTAAATAGCAACTCCGAATCTGGTCATTGCTTTTTGGCAAAATTGTAGTGAAAATCATACATCAGCCACTTTGATATATCAAGTACAGCTGCACCAACATAAATTGGTTTATTTAACTTTAAATTTGTCTTTCGTCGTTGTATTGCAGCAAGATTTTCATTAAATATTTTCATACTAACAAAACCATCATCGTTAACTAATTTATTTCTGCGACTAATATCATTGACAATTTCTATAGAGACCCTCTTCCGAATATTCTCCATCGTCTTACCAAACACTGAGTTGCTCATCAGCTTGAAAAAGTTTTTCTCAAATTCGGTTTTAGCCACAGCACGACGTTTCGTATTTAGATTAATATAATTTGCCATCCACTTCGACTGATTAAACTTTAGCACGCGGTGGACCTTTCTCAGAATTAGTCCAGCATCTACTGCTTGTTTTAAATTTTTGTAATGCATAACGTAATTTCTTTTATCTAACAAATTTGGAACTAACTTATTAACAATCGAATGTTTTGATGTCGTCGTTGCTCGTTGTTCAGGCGATAATAAACTATAATTAATCATCATTGACTCTGCGCAAAACGGGTAGTCGTTATGTAGATCGTGTAGCGAACTAGGATAATCTAGATCAACTTCAACAAAATATGAGATATCGGAAAAATCGATGTTAATTTTTCTAGGTAAATCTTTTTCAGTTTCTTTAAGAAATTGATCTGGAGTTATCCAATGAAATCCACTACACGGCATTGGTTCTGACATTGCATATTCATACAAATTATTGGCGTCCAGATAAATGATGTAACTCGACGGGAGATTTTTATCATAATTTTTTAAGTACTTGTTATTAGCAGCTGAATATTTCTTTGTTATGACGCTAATTCCGCCTCTGATACCTTTTTCAATAAAGTTAAACTTATCGACATCTGTCAGGAGATCTAGTTCTATCTTGCTCGTTTTTAGTAGAGCATCCCAAGACAGCCCGGGAGCAGAATAATACCAACAGGGGTCTAATCCATAATTTGTATGACTAACCTGACGAAAACTCTCAAAAACATTTGCTAGCAATAATACATCTGTTTTCAAATATAGATCATGATAATCACCAAATGTTTTACAACTAAATTTATTCCAAATATCTTGTGCATATTTGTATTCGTCGTCTGTTATATTTTCATTTTTGAGATGCGAGTAAAATTTATCTTTGCTAGGTAGAGAAGTTTCATTAAATCTGCTCCAATCGTCGAGATACTCGTACGGAAATATACCTTTTCTTGTCAGATCGATATAGTTTTTACCGAAGCAACTTCGCAAATTATTAAAACTACTGCCGTCGCTTGTAGCGCTGTTGACAAGCTCATCTAATGATGCTGCCATAAATTGCAGACTGTCAATAAAGCGTAATTTGCCGAGCGTCACCGACATATACTTTTCAAAATTATTTGGAATACATTTTATTACGTTATTTAATTTTAGTTTGGCTTTAATATTTTCATCGCCAAAAGCTTCTACAATGATATGACTGTCATAGCCACGAAAGTTATGTAAAACTACAGGAATAAAATTTGGAGCATGAAATTTTAAATTGTGACTGTTATGAGCTGCTCCACGATATTGGCCGGTCAAATGACAATGATCTCGCACCTTGGAATCGTCCAGTAACTTTTCACAAATATGACAATTAACTGCATCATCAAAATCAAGTTGTTGTTTAGACGTTATTCTCATCGGAGCTGTTTTAAGTAATCTGTTAGAAATTTATTAACTTCGTCTATTAAATTTTTTAGTAACCACACGGCTGGATTTTCACCTCTATATAACTTTATCGGAGATGAAAATTTATCGCTGGCGCAACAAACTACTTTATAAGCTACTCCGCAAGGAATATGCTGTTGTATATTTCTAGTACTGGATTTATTCGGATTATTTTCAGCTCCAACCACGAGAACGAGTAGACACTTGAAATCAGCGTAAATAACAAAAGGAATATTTAGTTTATGATTATAATTTTTAAATTTCAATATTTTTTCTTTTTCGCTAGGCATAGTTATGTTTTGAACATTAACGCAGTATTTGAGATGCTCCTACAGTCTTCCATCGCTAGAAAAACCGTGCAAACATCTATAGCAGAAATATTTTTTATTTTTATTTTTACTATACTGTCCGCCAACTAAGCCGTTAAAGTTTTTTATCCAACAGTAATGTCCCTGATAAAATAATAAATTTATTGTCAATTGTGAAGCATTTTCTGAGATATATCTCAGGTAAACTTTTTCTTTCTCGTCTAGTCAGAAAACATTTACTGAGATACTGGTTTGTTTTTCAAACTTTGGTATATGATTTTCTGCTACTGGAAAAGTTATTCCTAAAAAATTTAGTTCGTCCTCGTGTGGAAAATACTTGTTAACGCGATCAGCATTTTGTTCTTTTGGAAACATCGCGGAAAGAATAGACCATTGAAAACATTTGTCGTCATTGTTTTTGACATTTATACAGCATTTTTTGTTTTTAATTTTTTGAGGAAGATCGACGTAGCCAGCGCCATTAGTGCCGCTGCCGTGAAGTACGTTATATTTTGCTGTGTGAAATAAAACTTCTCTTATCATTTCAAATTTCCAACCTGATCCTGACGAAGTAAATTCTTCTAATTTTTTGTTTATTTCTTGATGCATTTCGTCGGCGACCATGGCAATGTTTGTTCCAGTTAATATTTTTCTCGATTTTGCTGTTAAATATGGTTCCGAAATTTCGCTATCAAAACTTTTTGTTTCAAAAATTATATCGAGTACATCCTCAACTGCGTGTAACTTTGATAAAATCATATGATATTGGACTATAAGTTTGATACTTTTATGAGCCGCAAGTTCTCGAGCTATAACAGGTTGTAAAAGATGAAATAAATTTGTGGAGCTAAAATTTTGCTAAAACATTTTGATCATCAAGTTTGTAACTATTGTCATAACCTGAAAATGCTGAAGCAATTTTTTCTGATTTGATAATGCTCTTTTTAGCAATATCTCGCAATTGTAACATTATATATATATAGTAATATTTTATATTTAATTGATTTTTTTTCTAATTAGAGATATAAAAAAACCTTATAGTATAATGACAGAAATTTTGAGATATCTGCCACTGAGAGCGGAAGAACAAGAAACTTATCATGTTCATCCAAAGTACAACCTATATGCTGCAAATGCACTTGGTTCTGTTATCAACATAGCATCTAAAAAATCTATCGGCATACCAAACCAGCTGGCATGTTAATTTCAGTAAAAGGCGATAATGCAGAAAGAATTAAAATGTTTAGAAAAGATTTTATTTATACTTTGTTTTGCGGCGATATTCCAGAAGGACAACGAGTATACAGAGCAAATGACGCAATTGCAGATGATAATGTTGAAAATTTAGGATTAAAAAATGAATTTCAACCTCACCCGGTGTTTGATCTATATGAGGTAAATGATAAGAGAATTATTCGACATATAAGAACAAAAAAAGTTGTTGGAAATTTAGATAAAGATGGATATTTACATGTGATGGTACGTGGAGCAAAAACTAATTTTGTTTGTTATATGGCACATAGGTTTGTTTATGAAACTTTTAAGGGAGTAATACCCAATAGTCTAGTTATCGACCATCTTAATAAAATTAAAACCGATAATCGTTTGGAAAATTTAGATGTGGTTACACAACAAGAAAACACAAGACGTGGAGCTGGTTATGATGGTTGTAATTTTAAAAATCCAAAATCAATTATTTCAATAAATCTCGAAACTGGAGAAGAAATGAAATTTAGATCAATAGCATCTGCGGCAAAATATCATAAAATTAATGCACGTGTAGTAAAATTTGTCGCTGATGGCAGAACTAAATCAGCAACGTCGATGTTGACATTTGATAGATTTATCTTTAGACACGATAACTAATAATATTTTCCAGATCATTCCGAGAAAGACAATTATGACTAAATTCCATGACATCATCGCGATTAAATCGTAATGTCATCATTTTATTTGTATCAAGTTTTATTTTGTCCGCTGCTGTTAATAAAAATCTGTCAGAATCACCCAATGTTATCTTAACATCAACAAAATAAAAATTATATCCCAACAAACAAGCTCGAATTGCCTCAGCTAGTTCTTTATGATTTAATATATTAACTCGCTGATGATATTTTATTTCTCCGAACATCTTATTATTTATTAATTAGATAAAAGATTATTATAATAATGAACTTAATTGAGAGACTGGCTGAGCTATATTCGGGAGATTTTGTCTCAGTTTCAAATGTTACATTAGAAAATATTACCAATGATAGATTTGCTGATTATACTGAAAAAGATATTTTGTATAACTATGACGACGACGAAGATGATGTTGTTGTTAGTAAAAAAAAAATTAAGCAGACCAACAACTGGGTGATATGATGTTAAGTACCATATTGCTAAAAAAAATAATAAAATTTAATTTTACTGTTGCCGAGCATCAAATATTTTGGCAACTTATAAAACCTTTTTTAAACGTAAAAACACCTGGACAACAAAGAAATATAAAATACGATTTTATTTTTGTTAAAATATTTAATTTAATGCCAGTTGATGCGAGAAAATTACATTTAATTTCTTTATGCAAACCAGTAAAATGTAAGTCAGTACTAATAAAATACGAAGTAATTTATAATAATATTATTCTGTCGATGAGATCGCAGTCGATGATATCGACCGAGTTGGTACCCAACTATTAAATTTATCGCTATATCCACGCCATTTGACTAAACTTTTGTTGCCACGCTTTTTAATAACTTTTCCAATAACAAATACATCTTGTTCTGTTTTCTGAAGTTCTTGCTCATAAAAACTGCCAGTTATAGGCTCACCTAATAAATCTTTCAGCGAGTATGTAACTGGTATTGTTAAAAGTACTTTATCAACAACAAATACTTCTTCGCTCCAGTTATGAGTATAACCTTTTTCAAATGTTTTTTTCGTCAAAGAAATTCTAACTTTATCGCCAACTTTAAATTTGTGTCGTCGGTACATGTTTTCGTTTGCTAATATTGGATTTGCAATCGCGTCGTTTGGCGACAGTTTAGTGGTTCGGTGTTTTGTGTTATTATACTCGTCAACAATTTTCTGTAACTTGTCAATATATTTACTCGTATTTTTAGCTGTCAAATATTTGTGAATTTCTTCGTTTCGTGTGCGATTAAATCTTTCGACGATGACGCTTTTTCTCTCATTTCCAGTAACATATTTTTTTTATGTTATTTTGCTCTAAAAACTGCTCGAACTTTTTATTAAAAAACTCTGCTCCATGATCAGTCCAGATTCTGTTTGGTTTTCTTTCTGTAGTTGTTATTATTTGTTTTAGCGCATCAGTCATCGATGTCCCTGTTTTATCCGAAACGGGTATACTAAACGCATATTTGCTAAAAACATCTACAACATTGAAAAGATATCTCTTTGGAGCGCCATCGGCGCCAACGTTAAATTGAGCTAGATTTGACATATCAACTAAATCTATCGCCCAGATATCATCAACGGCATTTGCGACAACTTTACGTCGCGGAAACTTTTTTTTTAAGGTCTGTGTTGCTCAGTTGCAAGATCATCATATAATTCTTTTTTACCGCGACTAGACTCTCCGAGTCCTAACTTATATTTTGCTCCAATAAAACCCTGGAACAGCCTTCGGTCAACACGTTCTCGCGTATTTACAGGTTTCATTTCACGAAGTTCGTCTAACATTACTTTATCGCAGCTGTGTTTATTTTGTTCGCTGTCTGGAAGTTCAATATCTCTGTAGCAGATATCATGGCGCATTGCTATTGCATCAACTTGATTGTAAGGTTCTTGTCCTGGCAGCGGATTATCGTTTTCGTCAAGTTGTTTATCAAGAGAATTATAAGATCCAGTGTATTTATGGCCTGGCAATGTCCAACCGCCTTTTGGTCTCGGCAGTTTGCCAATTAATTTATGTATATCTATACCTGTTCCAATTATTTCTCTGTTGTTGCATTTCTGGCAATATGTAACAATTTTATTTTGCTCGAGGCATATATCTCTATCGCAATCGCATTGGCATGTCATTATTTATTTAGTCGTCTACTAAAATAATCTCCCTGACAACGTCAGGAAGGTAACCCGCTCCGGACAACTTTGTTTTTGGCAAAAACATACTTTTTTTCTTCCGCAGATTGCACAAATACTTTTCAGCATTATTCTATTATTTTTTGTTTTTTCCGGTTTTTTCGTCTTTATTTTCTGTTTTAGTTTTACACTTAACACAATATGTTGACATTGTTATATTTGTAATTTAGATAAAATTAATTGCAAGCTTTAGGTAGCTTTACAAAAATTAAATGCAATCTCATCATTAGCGTGAGAAGGTTGTTTGTCAAATTGCAAAATAAACTTTAAAAAGCTGAATTTTTGGTCATCTGTTTGATGAACATTACGCAATAATATCCACAAGCGGAAGTTCCAACTGGTTGAATTTGATTAGACGAATAATTTATTATTTTGTTTTTACTCATATATTTTTTACTGCGTCACTTGGTGGAATTCCGAACGAGTCAAAATAATTATTATCATAGACAGCTACCCAATGTGTGCCAGATCCGTCATTAAAATCCTGTATATTTATAACGCACGAACCCAGCGACGGTGTCGCTTGTGGTGGAATCGCCGTAAGTTCATCTTTAGAATAAACTCCACTGAAATTGTTTACTTTTTTTAGTTTATCAAGTATATCAAAATTACTTAATGCAGATTTTATCTCCTTGTTCCTGGTAACATTAGTCCTCGTCCTACTCCTAACAGATTTGGCAATAGACTTCCTGCCAATCCCGCTAGTAACGGGGCTATTGGAATAAATCCCCCTTTTCGCTGTCGTGTCTTTTTTTCGTCGTTGTCTTTCTTTTCGTCGTTGTCTTTCTTTTAGGCATTATATTTATCAATCACATAAAATTGTTACCATCGATATTCATACTAAACATTAAACTAAAAAATTGTTACCATCGATATTCATACGAAACATTAAACTAAAAAATTGTTACCATCGATATTCATACGAAAATTTTCTTTCTACCACTACCTTTAACTGCCTTTTCCGTTGCGCCAGATACCGCTCCAGACGCTGCTGCTAATCCTAATGTACCTAACACTGGCAAAATTTTAGGTAGTAATGTTCTAGCTATTACAGATAGTGCCGGACCGAAGAAACCGCCATGTTTTGCCATCGCAGTTATTTGTGCAGCACTTAAATTTAAAACAAAAGTTTTTTTGCGATCGTATTTATTTACTTGTTTTTTGGTTAACATTAATTTTGTTAAAGTACCCGCTGCGTTAGGGTTAACCTTTAATGAAACCTGCCTCCGTTTTGCAACAGCAGCCGCTAATTTTTTAACTTGTCCATCAGTCAAATGTATTTCTTTTACAATATATTTTGTCATTATATAACGATTCTAGATTAAACTTGGACTGTCATTTTACCTCCAACAGAGTCAATTGTAACAAATTTATCGCTTATTACTAACGCATACACGTTTAACTGCGCTGCTGGAGCTGCTCCTAGTGTCCAAGTAATTTCAATATCAGCTGTGCTGTCTACAGCTCGCTCGCTATGTTTACCAACATCGAAATAAAATATCGGATAAAGTGTACGAAATTCCTCTACTGATATCTGAGATCCATCTCCAACATCTTGATATTTTTGCATTGAATCGAGTAAATACATGTACGGTCTAGTAATGTTTTTATTGGCGTCATCTGCAAAATTGCATTCTATCGCTCGCTCCGGATATTGTTTTGAATTTGTTCTAGCGTATATTCGTCTAACATCAGCATTATCAAATATCGCATTATTTTGTTCTTGGCTACCACGTCGAGCTTGTCTCTGAAATACAACAAATAATTGCCGTGGTTTTTGTTCACTTGGTGTCGTTGTGACTCGCCATGTGTAGTCGGTGGTATTCGGAATTGCTGTTTGATATATTCTATGTTGCTGAAAATAAATTCTGTTTGTGTGTTTTTCCAGCATATTATTTAATTCCGCCATTTTAGTTATTGACGGAGTTATTCGTGGCATCCAAAGCGCAAGTTTGTTTATGACATTTTGTACATCAACCCCACCTGACCTAAACAGGCAGTCGTTTTGATCTGATCGATCTAAAATAAGCGTATGTTTAACTCCACGAAATACTTTATTATAGTCCCTGCAAAAGCCAAATATTGTACTTAGTGGCAGCATCATTGTAATTTGACGTGATACTGCTGTAAGTGCCTTTCTCTTAACATGACCTTCACTGTAACGTACATTTTTTCTGTTATGAGCAAATATGTTATTAACATGTTCTAACATTACATTGCCGTCTGCAGCTGCATCTACTCCATTTGCACCAAGATAATTACAAGCAGCATTAAGTGAGACTCTTGTAGCGTCTGCATTAGCGGCTGCAGCTGGTGCGTCTATACCTAGCGAAGCAGCGTTAGGGATAAGAAAATCTCTTACAGTTGCAGCATCTGCAGCGGCATTCGTTCCAGCCACTAAAATATTTGCTAATCCTGATAAAAATTTCAACTGATGCAGCAACACCTGCACCACCAGTTCCAGTATCTTTAAACCACATCATATTAGTTGCAGTTGATCTGGAGTAATCGTCGGAAAATGAAATAATATTTAATATTGTACTTGCAACTTGTAAGTGATTTGAAATATCTTCGACAGTTTGATTGACCAGCTGATATTTAGCACTTTTAAATAAACACCAACCGTTATTTATAAGAGCTACTTCTGCGTTAGCTGCAATTGCGGCAGGTGGAACAGCTACTGTCATAATCTGTCCACGAACTTCAAACATTGCTTTGTGAGGCAGTAGAAATACGTCCTCGTCTCTAGTATTAAATGTTCTGGAGTCAGCCTTATTAGGTTCGTTAGAATTTTCATCAAGATATTCAACGTATTCGAATTCTGCTACTGTGTCGTCTGTGTCATAAGTTTCTGATAAATCGAGATAATTTTTTACAGACATTTTTTTATTTATTAGGTTATACAAAATTTTGTCATCAATGATAGCGAAGTTATTGCGGCGCTGTTACTTTAGATATTAATTTTTGTATAATTTGTTCTCCTCGTGGTGATAAAAGTTTTTTTTGTCGTCGTTATCATTGCTCGTTGAGTTTCTTTTGTTGGTGCGATTTCTGAAATAACTTGTTTGATTGTCGGTATACCACGTTGTGGATCGCCCTTTATTTTATCAGCTATTTTTTTGTCCCACGGCAGTTCCAGCAGCAGATGCAGCTCCAGTTGCAAAAGCTTTTGATGCGTCAAGTGCAATTGGTGCAACTTTATGAGCTATTCCTGGAATATTTTTTATAATTTTAGCAAATATATTTCCTAAAAATCCTCCTACTATTTTTCTTCTATAAACTTTTTTCTGTTTCATTATATCTGAGGTTGTATAATTTTGTTGTCAAATCTTATAGTTCTTCTTACAAAATATGTTTACTGTTCGCGTAAGTGTAAATAATAAGTAACAATTTCATTATTAAAATCTAACTGTCTTCCAGACTGATCTGTCAATTGCATATTTACTTCTGTTATTTGATTTTCAACGTTTAGCGGATAATAAATAATATGACGCGGAATAATTTGCATAAGATAACCAGGTGGAACGTCCGGTGAAAAACTATATCGTTCGTCCTTTACTACCTTTAGCAGAGTAAGAACCAGATGCGATAGAACAATTTACCAATATTGCGTTTACTTCAGTTGTATTTACTGGCAGTTGACCGTCATACGTAATAGTTTCTTCAGAACCATAATGAGAATATTGACTATAATTAAATCCTATCAGTGGTGCAATACTTGTTGGCGAGAAAAGATTAACAATAGTATGTTTCTTTAATGTCATTCTAGCGCGTAACGTATTATAATTTGGTGTAAGCTCAAAATTATCAGCTTTACCTCCTTTTTGTGATAATATTTCTTTTATTGTTTTATTTAGATCAGTGATATTATAAGCTCCTTGTGGAATTTCAATTTTCCACATCCAATATACTCCGTCAATTGAATCATCACCAATTGTAAGTTCATCATTTACTCCACTTTTTACATTAGCCATAGCATTCCAACAAGTGCAGGAAATTAGTCCAATTTCATATTGTTTTTCACGATCTAGTTCTATTGGCGGAATATACTTTACTGAAAAATTTGCGCTATCTTTATCAGATTGACTAGAGTCTAGTAATAATGTTGCTGACATTTATTATTATATTTTTATAAAATTAAGTCGCCGCGATTTGATATCAAATCAAGGTGTTAAGTTTCGTATTCGTCAGATGTTAATAAATTTTTTGATCTCAAATTATCAAGTATGTCAATAATTTCATTGTCAATTTCAGCACCAACATTTCCAGCTTCTTTTGATGATATCAATAGCATTAATCTGCCTATCATTTCAGTAACTGATGAAAATATTCTAACTCCTTTTCCTGTTCTTTCTTTTTCAATTTTATCTAATCGATTCTTATCATAGCCTTGAAATAATTTTAAAAAAAGTTAATTTATTTTTTTCAACATATTCTTTATCTCTAAATTTCTTTGCAGTAATTTTAAAAACACCAGCAATAATAGCATCTCTAGCTTTTTCATAAAGTCCTTCAACATCTTTTATTTGCTGTGTCAATTTCATTGTAAGCTCCTACATTTTTTGTTATGATATCATCTAATTTTTTAATGAGATCTTCGTATTTATTTTTTCCCAATTATACATATTATCAACGTCAGAAATGTTATTTTCTTCCATAAAAGCAAAATATTCTGATGACATTTCGTATTTTACTTGGTTTTTATATTTTTTACGACGTTCTTCATTATCTTCCTCAACTGATTTTTGTAAATCTTCTTCGGTCATCATCAAAGAACCTGCTGGTTTAAAAAACATATATTTTTCTTGTCTTTCATCGATTGATTTTGCTTCGGTACTTAAGCTGTTATTATGATGACCATATTTGTTACTTTTTATATTATTAATAACCTTAATATAAAGATCAGCGATAATTCCATGTCGATATAATTTAATGCTATTATAATAATTTCTATTTTCTAAAACTATATCGTTGTAATGCTCTTTACTCTTTTCTTTTATTTTTTCTAGATCATTAATTATTTCGTCTGACTTAAAATCATCTTTTCTAACATTATGTACTTTCACACCCTTAAAGTAATCATATTTTTTATTAAAATCTCTATATTCGTCATCTTCTATTTTGCTATCTATATTTTTTAAATCATATTCAAATTTTCTTTTTTCTTCTCTCTCTCTTCTAAGCAGTTCTTCTAACCTTCTCTCAATCGGTCCAACTACTGCTTCTTCTGCTAATCTTCGTTGAAGCTCTAGTGGATTGTTCAACAACCTTCTTAGTTCAGTTCGTCTTGCAGCAGGATCAGCGATATTTGCTACAAGTGCCTCAGCTAATTTTAGTTTCTCCGCATCAGATCTAGCAATAATTCCTCTAGCAGCTGTTTCTTGTTGTTCTTTAACTAGTCCGAGTAAACCTTTTTCCTGTAGTCGCTTAAGTTCTTCTTCTGATAATGGTTTAGTTTCAGATTGTTTTCCAAGTAAAGCTTCAGTAATTGGTGTGAGAGCGGCGGCTGTTGTTTTTGCTGCAACCACTTGGCCACGTCGTGCTTGCTGTACTTGCTGCTTAAATTTTGCTTGAGATTGTGCAAGTTTTTTTTAGATTTTCGATATGTTTTCTGTACTTTGCTTGTCTTTCCATTAATTATATACTATTTTCTATAAAAGTTACTGTAGATATTTTTCAATACAACATCGAAACATTTTACTCGTATCATTTGTTAATTTATCAAATAAAAAAAAGTCATATTTATTTCCTGTTGCTTGATGATATAGTTCAATAAATTTATCTTTTGTTACATCACCACATTGCTCGTTCGCGACATTTCTAACGTCAACATTGTCAAGTCCTGGAAATAATATAAAACAACCAGTATTTCGCCTAACAAATCTATCAACATTATAAAAACCCTGAGCGAGATAAATAGAATTACATTTCTTATTACGTGATAATGAAAAATACGATCTGATTTTATTCATTTCATCGTTGTTTAGCGGAATATCATCAAAAACAACTATCTTGTGTTCGGACGAATCAAGTTGATTAACTGGAACAAGTTCTTCTGGTTGTTTGATAATAAAAAAATCTTCGCCAGATTCAAGATCATCACGAAGTTTGTCATTGTAATTGTTAAGTAGCTCGTACTTATCCTGTTGCGGATTAATCGTGTAAATACAAACGCGATCGTAGTTAAAATTATCTCCTAAAAGTAAATTCATAAGTAAGTTTGTTTTTCCCGATCCAGTTCTTCCAACAATAAGATAATGACAATCTGGAAGCTCATTGTTATGTTTATGTTTCACCAAACGTTCTGTATCAAAATTTAATATCGATGATTTTGCCATTATTGTTATACAATTTTATGTTATATAATTTTGTCAAACGATAAATAAATAATGAGTTTTTATTCAAAATTTGGAACATTAGTAGGAGATTCATCAGCTGAAAGTACAACAGACGGCAAGGTTGATTTATCAGGCTATCTAAAAAAATCCGGCGACACAATGACGGGAAACTTGTTTATGTCAAATCAACAAGTATTAGAGTTAGAAACACATTATCAACCAATAAATGTTGTTGATACACAAGCTGTTAGTTATGCACAACTTAAATTAGTCGACAATAATAAACCAGATAAATCTGGTGGAACTTTAAGCGGTAACTTAGATATGTCAAGAAAATTTTTTTATAAATTTAGAGACCAGGTATCCACCAGCAAACTTAAATCAAACTCAAGCGGTAAGTTATTTGCAGTTAAAGTATGTTGATGATAACAAACTTGATAAAATAGGTGGGACAGTTACAGGTAATATTATCATGTCGGGAAAAAAAAATTACATACCTTGGAGACCCAGCTGCAGAATCAGACGCAGCAACAAAAAAATACGTCGACGATCAAGAATCTAAGTATGTGTTAGTGCGTGGTGGTATAATGCGCGCATTCCTCAACATGAACAATAATGGTATTAATAATCTCAGAACACCAGAAACAGATTTTGACGCTGCAACAAAGAAATACGTCGACGATAGCAACATTCCGACGGTAACAGCAGTAACAACAATCAACGATGGAATGACTACACTAAATACTAATTTTTCTAATCACGTACAAAAGTTCCTGAATTTTCGTAGAAATATAAACAAATCTATTAATGAATTTTTTGGAAGTCCAGCGGTTGTAGATATTAAACTCGTTCACATTAACACAAAAATAAACGATATTGTCAGTGGCATTCCTAATATCATTCAAAAAACTAATCTTGTTAGAATTCCTCACGGACGAGCTAACAATATCGTATACACAGTAGCATCAGGATCATCAACATGGACACCGCGCGATAACACTCTCGAACATACCGCAGAAGTAACTGGGTTATACAGACTATCTATGTACGGTTTGGAAATTACTGCGGCTACTTCATCATCACCGAATGTATATCATAATCCTCTACTGGCGATGCTAACCAAGGACATCAAAGAAACGTTTACGTTGACATCATCGGAAATGCCCCCGAGACATCACTGGTGGTGTTTGGAATTCGTAGCTGAAACTTCTCAAATATAATAAATCAAACCCAGAGACTGGCATTATTGTATCAAATATGTAAACAAATATTATATAATGAAAAAAACATATAGTTGATTTTAATCATATTTCAGAAAACATTGCAAAACAAGATGTGGACGCTCTAATGCAATATTATAAATATTATCATAAAAAACTTTGGTGCGTAAAAAAATGTTACAAATACTATACCAAAATACTCCGAGTGATATCATATTTACCGTTGTTAATGACTAGCTCTGGTATAATTTCAAGTGGAGCATCATTAAATCCGTTTTTGTCAATAATATCCGGTGTTGGTGTTTCTCTTGCAACAGCGTGTAAAAAAATTGAACCTCGACTTGCGACTAAAAAAAATGCTTGCAAAACAGCAAGTATCACCTATAAAAAATTACTTGATCAAATACGATCTTATTTGCGTGGTATAAAATATGATATGGACGATTTAATACGCAAGTTTCGTATCATTTACAATATGTTAACAGATATTCTACCAATAAGAGTCAGCAGATATGAAAAAGATTATCATAAAATATGGGTTACAACAGTAGATGTTTAATTTTTTATAGCTTTAGAAATATAATTATCAAATAAAATATCAACCATATTGTCAATAAATGACATCACATCATCTGCCCAACCCGCTATTCTCACATCATTTTCAGTCGCGAATAACCATACTGATCCATATTTTGGTGATATATAGTAACCAACTTTTTTAATACAATCGCTTATTATTTTAGGCTTTATACCAGTATAACCTGAGGCTGATTTGATTGAATTAAATCTCTTACAAAATCTGTTTGTAAGATCAAATCCAACATGTCGGGTTGAGAATGACATTATATATAATATTTCATTTGTTTAATATGAAATTTTGTCTAATAAGTATAGGACTGTAATAGGTAGTTGAGTTGTTCCTATCTCAGAGCTTCCCCCCCCCCCCGACAAAACATATTTTGTCGGAAATATGAAAGTCATCATTTTGAGCTAAAAAAGGCTGCTGACAAAAATGTTAACGTATAACGTTTTGGAGGGGTAAGGCGTTTTTGAGAGAGAATCATCAACTCTAGACAAAACATATTTTGTCGGAAATATGAAAGTCATCATTTTGAGCTAAAAAAGGCTGCTGATAAAAATGTTAACGTATAACGTTTTGGAGGGGTATTGGGTTTTTGAGAGAGAATCATCAACCCTAGACAAAACCTATTTTGTCGGAAATATGAAAGTCATCATTTTGAGCTAAAAAAGGCTGCTGACAAAAATGTTAACGTATAACGTTTTGGAGGGGTAAGGCGTTTTTGAGAGAGAATCATCAACCCTAGACAAAACCTATTTTGTCGGAAATATGAAAGTCATCATTTTGAGCTAAAAAAGGCTGCTGACAAAAATGTTAACGTATAACGTTTTGGAGGGGTATTGGGTTTTTGAGACAGAATCATCATCTATATATACTACTCCCAGACAAGCCGACATACTGAAAGCACCAAAGGTGCAAGGATGCGATATCTCCAAAATAGAGGGCATACAAAATGCGGTGTACAACAAATTTGTTATCTACCCTAAAGAGTATCAGAAGCCCCTTATTGATAAAGATTACTTGGAAGTAAGAGGGGAGAAAGCAAGGGTATATAACCCCCCCCCCCCAATAGTTAGAGAGGTGGAAGCAAGACCCATCGACCTTTCTGTGTCGGGGCTGCCGCTAGAAGTTGAGACGGAAGAGGTGATTGCAAAGATAGAGTGAAAACTCCAGACTGAAGTCAGGAGACATAAAATGGCGACAGTTTGGGGTTTCCCAGGAGTGAAAACTGGCGTCCGTATTGTTTCCATAAACAGACAGGACGCAAAAAAAATCCCCTCAAACTTTTATGTGATGGGTTTTTTTATTAAAAATAATAGTACTAAAATAGTACTAAAATGGAGGGATCAAGCTTCCATATAGCCCCAATAAATATACATGGCATAAATAAAGACAAAATTGATAAATTACGTAATTTCAATAACTATGATATTATTTTAATCCAGGAAACGCATAACGGTTTTACAAAAGACTTAATAGCTTATACAGAGGTAAAACTGGATGCAATTGTTTTAATAAGTAATTATATAAATAATGACGTAAGTGGGGGGGGGAGCTATAATAATTAAAAACAAAAATTATCTAAATTGGGAGAAAATAAAAGGGGAAAAATATTTTGAAGGTAGAGTACTTCATGTTAGAGTTAATAAGATAAACATAAGTAATGTATATTTTCGAGCGAATAAATACAAAAAAAGCCGATTTTATTGAGAATTTTGATAAATATATAAGTGATTTTTCTATGGAGGAATTAGTGATTGATGGGGATTTTAACTGGGTAAGCGATAATATAGATAGGGTGGGGGATTTAACTTCAAATGATATTATCTTTAGGAAAAACATGATAGGATTTCTTAAAAAAAAACATAATTTAAATGACATATACAGAAAATTAAATTTACTTCGTACAGAGTATACCTATGAATATAAAAATGGATTAGCAAGTAGGTTAGATAAATTTTATGGGACTTTTTTTAAACAAAGGGCTATATGAAGATGCAAAAATCATGGACTTTAAAATATCTGATCATAAATTAATTGAACTTAAAATTAAAACTAAACTTAGGACTAAATGGGGTAAGGGAACTTGGAAAATAAATAATAGACTTCTGGATAATGAAGAATTCACAAATGAAATAAAGTTATTAATAAATAGACTTTTTACAACTGAGGGGGAAGATATATTAGTTCAATGGGACATTTTTAAAAAGAAAATTAAAAACATAGCTTTAAGTTTTAGTAGAAGATTAAGTGAATTAAGAAGGAAAGAGAAAGAGGAAATAGTTAGACAACTTAAAAAAGAAAATGACAAAGAAAAGCAAACTCTTTTGCAAAAACAACTAAAAGAAATCGGGGAAGAGGAAAATAGGGGGATAGAGATTAGGGCGGGTAAATTTTCGGATCTATATACAAAAGCCAGGGGACTTTTTAAAAGGGAAGAATTTAGAAGAGGAGAGGAAAAAAATCTAAATGTTTTAATTGATAAGGACACTATATTTAATAAAAAATGTGAAATCCTGGACAAAATTAAATTATTTTACAGTAATCTGTACAAATCTCAAAATATAAAAGGTGATCTAATAAATATATATTTAAATGATGTCAAATGTGAGCAAATTACATCAGAACATAAATACTTACGTGATAGCTTCATTTTTAAAGAAGAAATTATAAAAACTATCAACTCCCTAGCCAAAAGGAAGACGCCAGGAAGAGATGGACTCAAGGGGGAATTTTATAGAAAATTCCAACGTGAGTTAGCGCCGATTATGGAATCTTTGTATAACAATATACTTTTAAAAAATAATAAGATGACGGATACAATGAGGGAGGGCTTAATAACATTAATATATAAAGGGAAAGGTGATAAAAAAGACTTAAAAAACTGGAGGCCCATCTCCCTCCTAAATAATGATTACAAAATTTTAAGCAAAATATTAGCAAATAGAATTATACAGTGTATGAATACTATAATCAACAAAAACCAAACATGTGGAGCTACCGGGAACGATATTCAGAATAATATTCTAAATATCAAGACAATAATAGAATTTATTAAGGATTCAGGTCGAAGAAGTGCTATGGTACTTCTTGACCAAGAGAAAGCTTTTGACAGAATTGAGTACAACTATGTACAAAAAGTACTCGAAAAATTTGTTTCGGAGAGAATTTCCGAAAATGGACCGAAACCCTGTACAGAGACATAACCGCAAGAGTACAGGTAAATGGCGGTATCCTGGCAAAATTTGAAATACAGAGGTCGGTTAGACAAGGCTGTCCTCTGTCTATGCTATTATATGTAATAGCGATTGAAATACTAAGTATAAAAATAAGGACTAATAAACTTATTGAAGGAATTAAGGTCCCAAACCTGAGAGAGGAATTTAAAATGCTCCAACATCCTGATGATTGCACTAACTTTATAAGAGACCCCAATTCTTTTAAACATCTAGAAAAAGAATATGAAAATTTCGGTAAAGCCTCGGGGTCGCAAATCAATCACGAAAAAACGGAAATCTTAAAAATAGGAAACTGGAGAGGAAACCACCCTGGGCCCCCCCCCCCCTCCACTTAATAAAAGATAAGGTCAAAACCTTAGGTATACACTTTGGCAAAAATGAGGAATTAGAGAACTTACAAAATCTTAAAAATAAGGTAAATAAAAATATTGAAATCTGGGCACAAACGCCATTGTGTATTATGGAGCGAGTGCAAGTTGCGAAAACTTATTTTTATTCCAACATAAATTACATTTTAAGGTCTTTAGATCTGCATTATAAGGTATTAAATAATATTGATAAGAATATAATAAATTATATCTGAACTTTAAATTACATTATATTGAAAAGGAGACACTTTATAGAGAAAATAAAGGGGGAGGCTTAGCTTTACCAAATTTAAAATGGATGCAGGAAGCCAATATTTTAAATAGATTCTTAAAAATTAAAGCGACACCGGATATGCCGTGGGAAGCTATATATATTTATTGATTTGTATTTATTAACAGAAATAGAACTGATATCTTCAGGAATAATTCTCTAACTAAAAAATTACTTGTAGATAAAAGATTTAAATATATAAAAGATTTGATTTTTAAATTCAGGGATATTAAAGAAATTTGGGAAGGGAGTAAAAACACATGGTTTAATAAGGGATTTTTATGCAAAAAAACCAAAGATGCAAAGTAGAAATGGAAAACTGGGGGGGGGGGAGGTAGATTGGAATTTTTCCTGGATAAACTGGACAAATATTAAATCTTTAAAAATTCAAAGTATTATTTTTAAATGTCTTCACGATGTTTGGCTCACCGGCGAAGTTGCAAAAAGGAAGGTATGATTAAAGTAATACCAAAGTGTCTCCTATGTAAAGCGTGCAACTTTACAAAAGCACATGTTATGATAGATTGCAAAAATAAAAAAGGGATAAGGGACAATATCATTATTTCTACAGCCAAAACAAGTAAATACCAGAGAAATAGAATTTTATACTTAGATGCGAAATTCGGAAAAAAAACGCTTTTCGAATTAATTATTTAATTGACACTATGCGAGATAGTGGACAGGTTATTGTTATACGTAAATAACCTGTCCCATTTAAATTCCCAAATTTTTGATATTTCGGAAATTAACCGAAATTTTACGATCTTAATAAAAACACATATTTCCCTGGAAAACTATTTTTACTTCAATATTTTTCTTTTTATCTTATCTCCCTTCAAATAATTTTTTTACTAATCAACCCTATAGAACTGGAATCCTGGTACTAATATAATTAGATAAATAATTTTTTTTTTCTGTATGGAAATCAATTTTATAAGTAATATATAAGGGACAGGGTCTCTGCACATTGATGAAGTAGGAGACAGAAACGCCACCGGGCTATACCACAAGGCGCTACACGAAGTGGGAAGGCCGTTGGAAGAGCCTCCGAAAAAGACATGTACAGAAAATGGACATGCAAAACACAAACACAAGGGGTTTTCTTTTTCTTTTACGTAAATGGATTCCAGATACAAAAAGGGACTAACAACAAGCTTTTAAAAATATGCATTCTCTTTTGGACTTTTATATTGGGTTTTAAATGCTGGAGGATTTGGAATAGAGCTATGTCTTGTTAAGAGAAGCATGTCAGTTTTATAAATAAAGACATGTGGTTCCTTACAGACTGGTCTTATGACCAACCTCCTTTATTTCAATTAAAATAAGAAACGACACACAATTCTACACTCATTTAAAACAATAGGTTTTATTTAAAAAAAAAAATAAAAAATAAAAAAATTAAAAAAAATTCATAATTAGTACATCGTTTCTTATACAAAATTCTAAATTAGCAAACGATCCAAAAAAAAAAAAAAAAATTAAAAAAATTTGTCTTGGATAATAATTTTTTCTTCCAATAGAAAACTTTGAAAGAATGTGGTTACTATGCCGTCCTTACATATACATCTATAGCATACACACATTATAGCATTACACAGATAGCATACACAGGACATAGGGACCCTTTGGCAAAGGTCACTGGATAGAAAAAGGTGATGTTCTCCCATCTGGCGACTAAAAGCAGAGCGGGAAACTCATCTTTTAGATAACACTAGGGATAAAAA
Organism: Megalonaias nervosa; assembly: GCA_016617855.1. Taxonomy (NCBI): domain Eukaryota; kingdom Metazoa; phylum Mollusca; class Bivalvia; order Unionida; family Unionidae; genus Megalonaias; species Megalonaias nervosa. Next base: position 96,984 of record JAECUM010009279.1, on the reverse strand, counting down.
ATACCCCACTCAAAATTGGGATCAAAATTCTGTTTTAAACTAGATACACTTGCAACACCTCTGAGGGGCATACACTTAAACATAAAAACTTTTATTTCTTGGGGTTAGTGGGGGGGCATCTGTCTGGTGCCCCCCCCCCCCCCAAGTATATACTCGCGTATAAACCGAATAATTTAGGAAAAAATCAAGGCCTGGAAGGGGGGGGAGGTCGGCTTATCCGCGGGCCAATGTCTAAACTTGACAGTTTTTAAGTCTTTTTGTTAACTACGGTATAAGCTGTAAATCTTGGGACACGAAAAAAAAAGAAAGATTTTTTCTGTGTGCTTAGACATATGCATGCAAAAAAATATCATTTTCGGTGTCCCGACAGTTCTTAAACTGTTATCAAGTACTATGATTGATTTTATTATTATTCTGCATGTGCATATTTTCTGATTTCTCCAACACGAAATTAAATTAAGGTAAATACAGACTTCATAATTCGCGGGCCGGTTGAGTTTACCCGAGAGACAAGGCTGAACTATAATGTACAGTACTTACACGGTGTAAAGCGTGCATAGCGTCACTTTAATCCTTATTTATTCCCAAATGTATTAGATGCTGATTTTGCTTTATTCATTGTTTCGACCAAATTTCATTCTTCCGGATAACATTTCAGCTAGTCCTTAATAGCTGTGCCATTTACAGTGAATCACACGCTCACGAGTTCCTCATTTTCAATGATATAAGCGATCTGCAAACTGAGGTAATATTTATGAAAAGTTACGCACGTTTAATTGTACAAGGCACATAACCAGCATAACTTACATGTTCACGAAGAATGGTAATAATAAAGGTTAAAATTCTCATTATAGATCAACTAAGATCATCATCAATCTATGTTTTGTGTTTTGGCTGAACAACATAACTTTCCACACAATTTAAAGCTTGATATTTCTTCGTCTCCTTTATTGATATTTGGCGGATTTGTCTTTCGTTTTCCAACAGCAAAATCGGCCAGTTAATCTTTAAAATCCCGAAACTGGCTTGTGGTAAGACGGAATTTTGACCGGCAACTAACCAGTACATTGATGTGTAATTGCCTTTCATTCCATAATATTATCACAATTACCGTAGTTCTGTAAAACGGGGTGTAAGGCATACCTGTCAATTTTTCAAAAGCCAAGTAGGGAGACTGAATTAAAAAAAACCCATAGATTGTGACCAAAAATCGGGAGGTTTCTCGTGGCATTTTTATTTTTTGTGGAGGGTGTTCTCCCTGTTTGATCTTTGCAGACCATTTAGGGAGGCCCTCCTGCCCTACATGTCAAGATGTGCTATATTGTATTTTTTTTTCCTGTATGGTACAGTTTGTCTGAAGTATTATGTGTTGTTGAAATTTTACATATTTCTATTTTGTAGTGGTTGTCTGTTTTGTATGTGTATATAATATATTTTTTTTTTTTTTTTCAATATTCTTCTTCTTGAAGGAAATAGTCCTCCGCTTCTCGCTGAGTCCATTCCTCATCAAGGGTTTCGTCCTCCTTTAAAAAGCAATCCTCCATTTCTTTCCTGCGTTGTTCTTCCGTTTCTAGTTTTCTCCTTCTTTTAGCTCTCCTTTTTTCTCTCTTAATTTCTTTTTCTTTTTCTGTCTCTGTTTCGGTCCCTGTTTGCGAGCCCAGTGTTGCCAATGTCAAAGCCATTTCTACCTGTTTGTTGATTTCGTGCTTTTGTGGATTTTTTCCTGATGTTTCAACTATTGGGGTTGCTTGTAATTTTGTCTGTTGTTTTTTTTTTTACTTTTAATTTGAGTATTCTGTTGTTTGTTCCCTTGGGCGTCTGTTTTCTGGCTGGATCCCGGCTGTGTTTGTGAATTTGGTTAGTCTTGTTGGCTGTCTTCGATGTTTCTGTCGGTTTTTGTTTAGAAATTTGTGATTGTTGTTTCTGTTGTACTTCCGTGCTCGGCTGTATATGCTTTGGATCTTGTTGTTTAGGCTGTTTTAATTGTTGTTGCTGTTGTTGTGTAGATATTTTCTCTGGTGATTTTGGTAGTTGTTGGCTTTCTAGATGCTGTGTCTTGGGTCTTAGTTGCTGTTTTGTTGTTTCTATTTCAGTTCTTAAGTCTGTTTTGTCCTGTTGGGTTTTTTCTTGCTGGTGTTGCTGATCCATGTTTCCTGGACATTTATGTGTGGTGTGCCCCGTTAAACCACTCTATTACATTTTCTATGGTAAATACAGTAGTAAGGGAAAAGGTCGATTCCAGCCCAAGACCTCTTTCCACCCCCTCCCCACTCTCAGAACAAATACAAATTACTCTCTCAGAGACCCTAAAATTCCCACCCCAAACGATTTTCTAAAAACTAAAAGGCAGATCCTAGCCCAAATATATTTTGAGATTAAATGAGCCCATCCCCAGATTACTACAGTAATGCAGTCTGGAAGATCAATACTCTACAGTGATTTGCTTGTAACAGATGTTGCCTCATGTACGCAGCCTGAAAAATCAATAATACATTCATCAGCCAAGCCAGGTAACATGTTCTAGAACATTCCAGAAAACGCCTACGCAAAATGACTCATAATCATGGAATTTCTAGACTGTCATAATCACATGGAATTTCTAGAAAAACGCCCACGCAGATCTATTAGTATATAAGGCAGGTAAAATTTCCTTCTGAGGCACTTTCAAGAGGACGTCTTCACCGAGCGGAATCAAGTAAGTGACGTTTTTCATATATTGTTTATACCTCATTACCAATTATCAATGTTTCTACTGTTGATATTAGAAATATTTCATCATCACGATAGTAGAGACTAAACTTTACTTTACCGCTCACACAGCGACGAGACTCAAATAAATCTTTTATTTGCGATTTGTTAAGAGGATATTTTTTGTCGATAAAATATACTTTTGATCGATCAAGACCGATTGTAAGTTTAGTATATTTTTATTGGCTGATCGGATTGTGAAGGTTTTTAAATTCCGCTAACAACTTCTGGCTCAGTTGTTCGAGGTAATTGAAATACTCGCTGTCATCAGATCTGGCAAGTGAAAGTTTTAGCTCGCCTCGAACTGCGGTAAAACATATACCTGATGTTTCATTATTAATTTCAACTGTCAACTGTTTGCCGTTCATCATTAGATATTTGATCTTGCTATTGTAACTATTTGTGACTGTCAAATTTTCAAACATTATTTCTAAAGTTTAGATAAAATTTCATACCTTAGTCATCGAATATAATATCGAGTATAGATCTATCATCAAAATAATAACCAAGTGCAAATGTATCTACTCCATTTTCACAATAACGTTTGTCATCAAAATTACTCAATCCGCGTTTGATAATGACATCTGTTTCAAGTTTATGATGATTCGTTCGAATAGCCATTGCTCTTATAAAACTAACACCGCCATCAAGCGCGTACTTGTAATCATCAAATTTCATAAACTTTTTAACAAAATCGCGAGGTAGACCTTTTGCCTTTTTCGTTATTTTATTATTATCTAGCAATACCGCGTACATTTTACTGCGCAATCCGATAAAATATTTGATGGTGCTCGAGTTCATTTCATCTTTGAACTTACCAATAACCTTTTTATTCGTGTCGTCATGAAATTTACTGTCACGAGGGTAATCGGAAAGATCAAACAGATGTCGATTATCATATATATCCTGATAGACGTCCTCACATTCGATTTCATACACGAGCGAGTCGGTATCAGTAAACAATAGTCTACTGGACGGCCATTGATTTTTAACAAAATTGTAAAGAAAATCGTACATCAGCTATTTTGATAAATCTAACACGGAAGCTCCAACGTAAATCGGCTTGTTTAGTTTTAGATTTGTTTTTCTTCTTTGTATCGCGACAAGATTTTCATTAACAATTTTCATGCTAACAAAATCATCGTCTGACAAGTTTGTTTCTGCGATTGATATCATTAACTAGCTCGATATTTACGCGTTTCCTAATATTCTCCATCGTCTTACCAAAAACGGAATTGTTCATGAGCTTAAAGAAGTTTTTTTTCAAAATCAGTTTTTGCTGCAGCTCTTCTCGAAGTGTTTGAGTTAATATAACCTTTCATCCACGGCGACTGATTAAACTTTAAAACTCTATGAACTTTCCTCAACACAAGACCAGCATCTACTGCTTGTTTTAAAACTTTGTAATGTAAAACATAATTTTTCTTATCGAGTAAATTTGGCACTAGTTTTTTTACCATAGAAGTTTGTCTTGGTGATGCTAACGCTTGTTGTTCTGGAGATAACGTACTATAATCTATTATCATCGATTCCGCACAGAAGGGATAATCGTTGTGTAAATTGTGTAGCGAAGTTGGATAATCGAGATCAACTTCAACGAAGTACGAAACATCGTCGGGTATCTTTTTTTCTGTCTCTGATAGAAATTGCTCAGCCGTGATCCAACGAAATCCACCAAAAGGCATTGGTTCTGCCATAAAATAACCGTACAAATTATTACAATCTAGATAAATTATATACTTCGAAGGAAGCTCAGGATTATACTTTTTCATATACTTATTGTTTGCTTCCGCATACTTTTTTGTTATCATGCTAATACCGCCTCGAATACCTTTTTCGATAAAATTGAACATATCAACGTCAGTCAGTAATTCTAACCTTACTTTATTAAACTTTAACAATGCGTCCCACGACAGCCCGGGAGCAGAATAATACCAACAAGGATCTAGTCCATAATTGTTATAGCTCACTTTTCGAAAACTTTCAAATACGTCCGCCAGCAATAAGACGTCAGTTTTTAGATACAAATCATGATAATCTCCAAACGTCTTACAATCAAATTCTTTCCAGATATCTTGTGCATATTTGTAATCATCATCGGTTATATTTTCATTTTTAAGTTGTGAGTAAAATTTGTCCTTGTCAGGTAGCGAAGTTTCATCAAATTTACTCCAATCATCGAGATACTCGTACGGAAATACTCCTTTTTTGGTCAGTAGATTAAATTTATCACCAAAACAATCTTGTAAGTTATCAAACTCGCTACAACTTTTTACCAGCTCATCCAATAATGCTGCCATAAACTGCAGGCTGTCAATAAAACGCAACTTACCTAGCGTAACTGACATATACTTTTCAAAATTATTTGGAATACATTTGATTACGTTATCGAGTTTTAAACGAGATTTTACGTCAGGATCACCAAAAGCTTCTACGATAATGTGGCTATCATATCCTCGAAAGTTGTGAAGAATAACCGGAATAAAATCTGGAGCATGAAATTTTAAATTGCACTGATCATGAGCCGCTCCGCGATAATGTCCGGTCAAATGGCAATGGTCATGTACTTTTTTGTTATCGTCAAAAGCTTTTTCACAAATATGACAAATTTCTGCTTGCTCATAATCAGATTCTTGTTGAGGTGTCAGTTTAATCATTGGAGTTACTCTTTTCAAACGATAAAATATATTATCAACTTCGCTAATCAACCGCTTGAGAAGCCAGACAGCTGGATTTTTACCACGATATAATTTGATTGGTTTGGATAATCTCGAATCAGCACAACAAACTATCTTATACGCTACTCCGCACGGAACATGATTTTGAGTTTTTCTTGTACTCGATTGGTTAGGATTATTTTCTACGCCAAGTACAGGCTGAAGTAAACATTCGAAATCAGCGTATATGACGAAAGGAATTTTTAGTTTGTGATGGTGATTGACAAACTGTAACACGCTATTTTCTTTGGACGGCATCGTTATTCGTTGTACGTCACTACAGTACTGCAAATGCTTTTGTAATATTTCGTCGTCCGTACAACCGTGTAAACAGCGATAACAGAAGAACGTTTTCTTCTTTCGTTTATTATACTGTCCGCCAACTAGTCCATTGAAGTTTTTGATCCAAACGTAATGATTTCTATAAAACAGTAAGTTTATAGTCGATTGGGAAGCTTTTTCTGAAATATATCTTGGATAGACGTTTTCTTTTTCGTCTAGTCCGAAAACGTTGATCGAAACATTATTTTGCTTTTCAAACCTTGGTATTTGATTTTCTGCCACTGGAAAGTCAATGCCTTTAAAATTTAATCTTGACACGTGACTAATATACTTGTCAACACGATCAGCGTGTTTTTCTGCTGGAAATAGCGCGGAAAGAATAGCCCACTGGAAACATCTGTTATCGAGGTTTTTAACGTTTACACAGCATTTTTTATTTTTCATTTTTGGTGGCAAATCAATATACGAACTACCGCGTAATACGTCATATTTTATTGTGTGAAATAAAATTTTCTCGATCATTTCAAACTTCCAACCCGAACCCAATTCAGTAAATTCTTCTATCTTTTTCCAAATTTCTTGGTGTATTTCATTAGCCAGTGACAAAAGATCAGTCCCGAGCAAAACACGCCTCGATTTTGCTTTGATGTAAGGGTCTGCGATTTCTTTGTCAGTCGATCCCTCTGTCACAAGTAGCTTTGAAAATATAACGTGATATTGCACTAATATTCTTAGACCCTTATGTTTTTCAAGTTCACGTTTTACAGTTGGCTCTAGCAAATGATAGAGATTTGTTGCAGTAAAATTTACCAGTACGATTTGTTTATTAAACCGATAACTGTTGTCGAATCCTGTAAAGGCAGTCGCTATTTTTTCAGGTTCTCCCATAAGACTCTTCTTGGCTATATCTCGCAATTTCAGCATCGCTATACTATAGTGTAATATTATATGTTTAATTGATTGTTCGATCGATAACTCACTGCACGCCAGCTGAACAAACAATTAGAGATATAAAATCCTTATGGTATAATGACACAAAATATGAGATATATCGGATTGACAGCGGAGGAGCAAGAGTATTATTACGTTCATCCGAAGTATAACCTATACGCTGGAAATGCATTAGGTTCGGTTATTAACATAAAATCTAAAAAATCTACAGGAAAACCAACATTAGCTGGAATGATAATTTCAGTGAAAGGTGATGACACAGATATGACTAAAATGTTTCGAAAAGATTTTATTTATACTTTGTTCTGCGAGGATATTCCAGAAGGGCAGCGAGTCTATCGAGTAAATGGCTCGATTACTGATGACAATATCGAAAACTTATCTTTACAAAACGAGTTTCAGCCGCACCCGGTCTTTGATTTATACGAGGCTAACGATCGCGTATTATTAGAAATAGAAAAACTAAAAATGGTGTTGGTACCATGAATAATATGAGGTATCTCATGGTAACTGTCAGAGGAACACTAACAGATCGAGTTAATTATCAATCTCATCGTTTTGTTTACGAGGTATTTAACGGACTCATACCCAATGGTCTTGTGATTAATCATATCAAAAACGTAAAAACTGATAATCGAATAGAAAATTTGGAAATAGTTACCCAGCAGGAAAATGTGAAAAAAGGACGAGGTGGCGGTATTAATTTTAGATATCCGGCAAAACCTGTTGTTTTGTTAAACCTCGAAACAGATGAGGAAATCAAATTTAAATCGATTTCATCTGCGGCAAAACACTATAAGATAAATCCTGGGGCCGTAAAATTTGTTGCTGACAGAATAACAGGATCAGCTTTTTCAATCGAATACGATGCCAGGATTGTTTTTAGATATGATGATTAATGATATTTCGTAATTCTGTCTTAGTAAGACAGCTATGTGCAAATGCCATAATATCATCGCGATCAAATTTTAATGTTATAAAAGCATTTTCATTACGTTTTTTTTTTTCTGCTGCTGTTAGTAATATTTTATGAGAATCACCTTGCGTAACAATAACGTCAACGAAATATGCACTATAACCCGACAGACCTTTTCTTACCGCTTCGGCTAGTTCCTTGTAATTTAATATATTAACCTTTTGATGATATTTTACCTCGTTAGTCATATCTTATAACAATAAATTAGATAAAAGTATATTATAATATGAACTTGATGAAACGACTTGCTGAAATATATGTGGAAGATACAATCGCAGACAATGTTAAAATCACTAGCGATAAAGTCGCTGGCGATAAAGTAGCAGACAATGTTAAAATCTCTACCGATATAATAGACAAATCTGCTAGTTATAGCGAAGATGATATTTTGTACAACAACGAATCTGACGATGATGATGAAATAGTCACCGTCGCTGACAGAACAAATTACAGCAGACCAACAATTGGAAGATATAATGTTAAGTATCACATTGCAAAAAAAATAATAAAATTTAATTTTACTGTTGCCGAACAACAGATATTTTGGCAGCTTATCAGGCCGTTTTTAAATCTAAAAATAACTGGCCAGCGAAGGAGTATAAAATACGATTTTATTTTTGCTAAGATATTTAATTTAATGCCAGTTGATAATGAAAGAAAATTACATTTAATTTCGTTATGTAAAACTATCAAATGCAAATCTGTGCTTGTGAAATACGAACAAATTTATAATAACGTTATTGGATCGACTTAGTTGGTACCCAGCTATTAAATTTATCGCTATACCCACGCCACTTGACTTAACTTTTATTGCCTTTTCTCCTAATCACTTTTTCGATAACGAAAACATCTTGCTCAGTTTTCTGAAGTTCTTGTTCATAAAAACTACCAATGATCGGTTCCCCTGCCAGATCTTTTAGCGCGTATGTTACAGGTATTGTTAAAAGTACTTTATCAACTACAAACACTTCTTCAGTCCAGTTTGGAGTAAATCCTTTTTCAAATGTTTTTTTAGTCAGAGAAATTCTAACTTTATCACCGACTTTAAATTTATGTCTGCGGTACATGTTTTCATTTGCTAATATCGGATTTTTAATTGCGTCGTTTGGCGATAGTTTAGTGGTTCGATGTTTTGTGTTATTGTACTTGTCAACTATCTGCGGAAGATCATCAATATACCTGTTCGTATTTTTAGCTGTCAGATACTTGTGAATTTTTTCGTTTAGAGTGCGATTAAATCGCTCTATTACGACACTTTTTCCCTCATTCCCTGTAACATATTTTTTAATGTTATTTTGTTCTAGAAACTGCTCAAACTTTTGTTGAAAAATTCTGCTCCGTGATCGGTCCAGATTTTATTCGGTTTTCTTTCTGTACTTGTTATTATTTGTTTTAACGCATCAGTTATCGACGTTCCTGTCTTGTCTAAAACTGGAACACTAAAAGCATATTTACTAAAAACATCTACAACGTTAAACAAGTATTTCTTATTATCATTAAACTGAGCTAGATTTGACACATCTACTAGATCTATCGCCCAGATATCATCAACGGCATTTGCGACAACTTTACGTCGCGTAAACTTTTTTTTTTTAGGTTTGTGTAGTTCGGCTGCGAGATCGTCATACCATTCCTTTCCGAGTCCTAATTTATTATTTTGCTCCAATAAAACCTTGCACTAGCCTTCTATCAAAACGTTCTCGCATATTTGTTGGCTCCATATCACGAAGTTCGTCCAACATTACTTTAGCACAACCAGCCTTATCTTGCTCGTTGTCCCGGTAACAGATATCGTGACGCATTGCTATTGCATCAACTTGATTGTAAGGTTCTTGTCCTGGCAGCGGATTATCGTTCTCGTCAAGTTGTTTATCGAGAGGATTATAAGGTCCAGTATACCTATGGCCTGGCAATGTCCAGCCTCCTTTTGGTTTCGGTAATTTGCCAATAATTTTGTGAATGTCAATTCCTCTGCCAATTACCTCACGGCGATTGCATGATTGACAGTACATGACGATTTTATCTTGTTCGATACAAAGATCTTTGTCACAATCACAGTTGCATTTCATTTTATTTTATTATGTTTCATAAGATTAATCATCAATCAAGATAACTCTGTCGGGACACATTCCAGATCCAGTTGTCGATTTCAAAAACATACTTTTCTTTCTACCACAAATAACAAATACTTTTTAACATCATTCTATTTTTTGTTTTTTCCGTCGTCTCATCCTTATTTTCTGTTTTAGTTTTACATTTGAGACAATATGTTGACATTATATATTTACAAGTTTAGATAAAATTAATTGCAAGCTTTACAAAAATTAATTGCCATCTCATCATTTGCGTGAGAAGGTTGCTTGTCAAACTGTAAAATAAACTTTAAAAAATTAGGATCTCCGGAGTTCTCACTCCGGGACATCTGTCGGACAAACATACAATAATAACCACAAGCTGATGTTCCAATCGGCTGTAGTTGATTAGACGAATAATTTATTTTTTTAAATTTTTTAAAAATATATTTTTTTATAAGATCACTCGGAGGAAGTCCAAACGAATCAAAATAATTATTACCATAGACAGCAACATAGTGAGTGCCGGAGCCATCATTGAAGTTTTCTATATTTACAACGCACGAACCACCTGCTGGTACGCCATCAAGTTCGTCCTTAGAAAATACTCCGCGAAATCCGACAACGTCATTCAATTTTTCGATGATATCAAAATTGCTCAATAGCGTCTGGTCCCTGGTAGAGTCATTCCACGTCCGATTCCTAATAGGTTTGAAAGAAGACTTCCCGCTAATCCCGCTAACAGAGGAGCTATTGGAATAAATCCTTGTTTTGTTCTTCGACGTTTTGTTGTTTTCTTTTTTTTCGACGATTTTGTTTTTCGTTGTGGCATTTATTTTATATTGTTACACAAAACTGAGTGACAAAGTCGACGACGTGAGTCGTTAACGACAGATTTGTTTGATTCCACGACCCTCAACTGCTTTTTCCGTTGCGCCAGATATTGCCCCTGACGCAGCTGCTAGTCCAAGTGTACCAAGCACTGGCAAAATTTTCGGTAGTATTGTGCTAGCTAATACGGATAGTGCTGGTCCAAAAAATCCACCTTGTTTTGACATTGCTGTTATTTGTGAAACAGATAGTTTAAGGACAAAGGGTTTTCCCTTATCGAGTTTATTGATTTGTTGTTGCGTTAGCATTACTTTCACCGCAGTTTTATTCGAAGTCTCAGCGACTTCTGTCGTCGGAGACAAAGTCTCCGGGGATATCATTAAAGAAACTGAACGGCGTTTAGCAACAGCTGCTGATAATTTTTCAACTTGACCGGATGTTAGGTATATTTCTCGAGTTGTGTACTTGGTTTTCATTATTTTATATCAAGGTTGTTAGATTAAACTTGTACAGTCATTCTTCCTTTGGTCGCGTCAATCGTTAAGAATCTATCACTGACAACTAGTGCATATACGTTATACTGTTCGGCTGGCATTGCGCCAAGTGTCCAGGTGACCTCAATATCAGCAGTTGATCCGATAGCTCGTTCGGAATGTTTCGATATGTCGAAATAAAAGATGGGATAGAGCGATCGAAACGCTTCTACTGATATTTGAGATCCACTGTCCGAGTCTTGATATTTTTGTATTGCTTCCATAAGATACATATACGGTCGAAATATGTTTTTTGTTTCATCGTCAGCAAAATTGCATTCGATTGCACGTTCGGGATATTGTTTAGAATTTACTCTAACAAATATTCGTCTGACATCAGGGTTATCAAATACGGAGTTGTTCATTTCTTGATCATTACGACGTGCCTGTCGTTGAAATACGACGAACAAATGTCGAGGTAGTTGTTCGCTAGCTGTAGTTGTCACACGCCATGTGTAATCGGTTGTGTTAGGAATCGCTGTTTGATAAATCTTGTTTTGCTGGAAGTGTATCTTTTTTGTATAAGCAGTCAATAATGATTCGAGTTCCATCATTTTAGCCACAGAAGGGACAACTCGTGGCATCCACAGCGCTAATCTTGTAATAGCAAACTGTCCTTCAGCCACCCCATCGGCATGCATTATACAATCGTTTCGATCAGCTCGATCTAAAATAAGCGTATGTTTTATTCCGCGAAAAACTTTGTTATATTCACGACAAAATCCAAATATTGTACTTAACGGAAGCTTCATCGTTATTTGTTTAGATTCTGCAGCAAATGCTTTTCGTTTGGCATATCCTTCGTTGTATTGCTGTCGTCGTATATTTGTAACAGCTAATCCTATCGAATTACCTATTGCGGCTGCATCAGCAGCAGCGGAATTGGCGATTCGATTATTGTTATCTGCAGCAGGAACACCAGCGCCAGTACGAAACTCGCTCGAAACAGCTGTCCCGAATGAGGTATCTTTAAACCACATCATGTTTGTGGCAACTGATCTGGAATAATCATCGCTAAACGAAACGATGTTTAGTATTGTAATTGTACTTGCTATGGGTAAGTGCATTGAAATATCTTCTACGGTTTGATTGGCTAATTGGTATCGTGCACTTTTAAATAAGCTCCAACCGTTATTGACAAGCGCAATTTCTACACCAGCTGCAATATCACCACCTACTGCAGTTAATATTCGACCACGCACTTCTAACACTGCCTTATGTGGAAGTAGAAACGTATCCTCATCTCTTGTGTTAAAAGTTCTGACACCAGTTTTATTTGGTTCGTTTGAGTTTTCATCCAAATACTCGACGTATTCGAACTCCGTCACAGCATCGTCAGTATCATATTCTTCAGCAAGATCGAGATAATTTTTAGCTGACATTTTATTTATAACCGTTACACAAAATTAAAAAGCAGCAGGACTCATCGGTGTGTTTTCTTTACAAGTTTACGTACTATTTCTTCACCACGTGGTGATAATTTTTTTGTTGTAGCTATCATAGCTCGTTTTGTTTCTTCTGCTGGCGCAATATCTGATATTGCTCGTTTTATTTCTGATGTGGAAGGTCCTCTAATCTTATCAGCAATCTTTTGTCCTACTGCAGTGCCCGCCGAAGAAGCTGCACCTGTCGCAAAAGCTTTACCTGCGTCAAGTGCAATTGGTGCTACTTTACGAGCAATTCCTGGGACATTTTCTATAATTTTAGTAAATATGTTTCCAAAAAATCCACCTACGATTTTTCTTCTATAAAATTTTCTTCGTTTCATCTTTGTCTATAAAATATAAGCTCACAAAATTGATCATGCTACAGTGCGTAGGTGTAAATAGTATGTGACAATTTCGTTGTTGAGATCTATTTGTCTACCTGATTGATCGGTTAATTGCATTGTTATACTTGTTATTTGATTTTCGAGATTAATCGGATAATAAATAATCTGACGTGGATTAATTTGCATGATCGATCCTGGTGGAACATCTGGCGAGAAACTAAATTGTCCTTTACTGCCCTGGGCTGAGTAAGATCCAGAAGCAATAGAGCAATTTACTAATATTGTATTTACGTCAGTTATATTTACCGGCAGTTCACCGTCATACATAATAGGTTCATTAGGATTTAAATAATACGCTTTTTGCTCAAATCCTATCAGTGGTGCGATACTTTTTGGTGATGTAAAACTAACTGACATATTTTTTATTGTCATTCTAGCTCGTAACGTGTTATAATTCGCTGCTAACTCGAAATTATCAGCTTTCATCTTCTCTTTTTGCATAAGCTCTTTTATCACTCTGTTTAGGTCAGTAATATTATAAGCTCCTTGTGGAATTTTAAATGTTTTCCATTGCGTGTCTCTTATTGAAATAATTGCAATCTCATCATTGACACCAGTTTTTACGTTAGCCATAGCATTCCAACAAGTACAAGAAATTAATCCAATCTCATACTGTTTTTCAAGATCAAGTTCTATTGGTGGATTGTAATAAACAAAAAAGTTTGCGCTGTTTCCTGTAGTCTGCGAGGAATCAAGTAATAATGTTGTTGATGTTAGTGACATTTATAATAATATTTTAGATAAGATCGCTATGTAAAATTTCATACTCGGACGATATTAGTAATCCGCTCGATCTTAGATGATCTAGTATATCCACAATTTCATTATCGATCTCTACACTTTTATTACCAGCTTCTTTTGATGATATCAACAACATTAGTCGATCGACTATTTCTGCGTTTGATGTAAACACTTTAACTCCAGATCCAGTGGTTTCCTTTGATAATCTTTTAACTCGTTCGTTATCATATTTAATAAATAGTTTTTTAAAATTCCAACTTTTATCATAATCTACTTTTCTGGTTCGGTATTGTACTGCTGTTCTATACAAAGTATCAGCAATAATTCCTTCTCTTATATAATTATATAATTTGAGTAAATTCTCGTCATCTTTTTTATTTTTAATTACTTCATCAGCATATGAACCATCTCCTATAATTTTTTCTATTTTTTCTATCAAATTATTATATTTTTCTTCTGGCCAAGTTCGAATATTATCAATATCAGTGATATTATATTTTTTAATAAAATTGTCGTACTCATTATCGTCTATTTTTAACCTAGCATTTTTTCTATAAAATATTCTGCTTTTCAATAGGCATTTCTAATAAAATGGTTTCGGTCATTTTTTGTTTCTCACCCAATTCCTTAGTTTGCTCTGACAATTTTTTTATTAACCTCTTTAACTCAGCTGGATTAACCGTCAATCTTGCTATTGCATGTTGAAGCATAAGAGGATTATTTATTACTCTGTCAAATTCGGCCTGTCGTGCAGCAGGATCAGCAATGTTTCTTACAAGTTCTTCTGCAATTTTTTTATTTTCTTCTTTCGATCTTTCTCCAAGTAAACCTAACAAACCTTTTTCTTTTAATTTTTCAAGCTCCTCTGCAGATAATGTCGATATTTCTGGTTGCTTGCCAAGTACCGCCTCAGTAACAGGTTTGAAAAGTTTAGCAGTTTCTTCTTCTGCTTGAACTTGTCCACGCCGAGCTTCTTCCACTTTTTTCTTAAAAGCTGCTCGAGTTTCAATAAATTTCTTTAGCAATTCGATTCTTTGTTGATGCTTTTCCATTATTTTATATACACTTTACAAAATTAGATTATAGAAACTTGTTGAGGCAACAACGAAACATTTTAGCTGGATCACGCGCTAGCTTATCAAATAGAAAGAAATTGTATTTATCTTTGGGTGCTTGGTGATATAATTAGATAAATTTATCTTTCGTTACGTCACCGCATTGTTCGTTTGCGATATTTATAACATCAACATTATCCAGTCCGGGAAATAATATGAAACAACCAGTATTTCGTCTGATAAATCTATCGACGTTATAAAAGCCTTGGGCGAGATAAACAGAATTACATCTTTTATTACGCGATAATGAAAAATAAGATCTAATCTTGTTCATCTCCTCGTTGTTTAACGAATATCGTCAAATACAATTATTTTATGTTCATACGAATCAAGTTCGTTAACTGGAATTAGTTCTTCTGGTTGTCTTATCAAAAAGATATCATCTCCAGCGTTAAGTTTATCACGAAGTTTATCGTTGTACTCGCTCAGTAATTCGTATTTGTCCTGTTGTGGATTAATTGTATAAATATATGCCTTGTCATAGTTAAAGTTATTGTTGAGCAAAAGATTTAATAACAAATTTGTTTTACCTGATCCTGTGCGACGATGATAAGATAATGACAATCTGGAAGTTCATTGTTATGTTTATGATGAATTAATCGTTCGGTATCAAAATTTAATATCTTTGCCATTGTTGTTATATAATTTTATGTTATGTTAAATCGACTATTGTTGACAATTTTGTGTAGGACAATAAATAATGAGCTACTATACAAAATTTGGAACATTATTGATAGATTCGTCGGCTGAAGCTCAGCAAGGTGATTTATCGAGATAAGCAACTCTTGATCAACTAAGAAATGAGATTGATAATTTATTAAATGTCACAAGTGTGGATCAAAATTAAGTTGTTATTTTCCAGGATAAACAAGGACGATTAAAAACAAGTAATGTACAACTGTCAGATGTACTTGTGCGAATTCCCGCCGCGGTTGTTAATAATATTGTTACTTTTACAAACCAAGGTAAGATACAAGATTCCGGTAGGTCAATTAACGATTATGTCAAAAAATCTGGCGATTCGTTCACGGGCAGTATTATTATGAATCAAAATAAAATTATAGACCTTGGAAATCCAGCCTTAGATACAGACGCTGCAACAAAAAAATATGTCGACGATCAAGAATCTAAGTACGTATTAGCCAACGGCGGTATAATGCGTGCATTTCTCAACATGAACAATAACGGCATTAATAATCTTAGAACACCGGAATATGATTTTGATGCTGCAACGAAAAAGTATGTTGATGATAAGGAAATTCCTATTTCAACTTCGTTAAAAACAATCGGTGATGAAATGACTACACTCAGTGCTACTTTTTCTAGACACGTAGAAACGTTCTTAAATTTTCGTAGAAATATAAACAAGCCTTTAAAAGAATTTTTTGGGGAACAACCAACCGTTGACATAAAACTAGCCGACGTTAACACGAAACTCAACGACATTGTCAGTGGAATACCTAATATTGTTCAAAAAACTAATCTAATTAAAATTCCACACAGACAAATTAAAAATATCGTGTACACAGTAGCATCAGGATTAGCAACATGGTCACAGCAAAATAACACTATCAAACATACCGCAGAAGTTACTGGTGTGTATAGACTGTCTATCTTTAGCTCTGCAAAGTTTAAAATTTATACTACAACATTTCCATGGCGTCATTCAACCGATGCTTTCTCTGGAGTTGTATCTATAGTGTTAAATAAGGATGCTGAAGAAATATTTTTACTGGAAGCAGATGATCAAACAAAACCGCAACGTCTTACTGGTGGTGTTTGGAATTTGTAGCTGAAACACCACAAATAATTACTTAATCAAACCAGAAACCAGCATTGTTGTAAACTAATATTATATAATGAAAAAATATATATTTGATTTCAATCACATTTCAAAAGAAATTCCGAAACAAGATGTGGACGCTCTAATGCAATATTACAAATTTTATCACAAAAAACTTTGGTGCGTGAAAAAATGTTACAAATACTATACCAAAATACTTCGAGTAATATCATATTTACCGTTGTTATTGACCGGATCTGGTATAATTTCGAGTGGTGCATCATTAAACCCGTTTTTGTTAATAATATCAGGTATTGGTGTTTCTCTTACAACTGCGTGTAAAAAGATAGAACCTCGACTTGTGACCCAAAAAAATGCCTGCAAAACAGCTAGTATAACTTACAAAAAATTACTTGATCAGATACGATCTTACTTGCGGGGTATAAAATATGATATGAACGATTTAATACGCGAGTTTCGTACTATTGACAGTATGTTAACAGATATTCTACCAATGAGAGTTAGTAGGTATGAAAAAGATTATCAAAAAAAGTATGATAATGATAGGGTATGAAATATTATCTAAAAAATAATATATGAAAAACGTCACTTACTTGATTCCGCTCGGTGAAGACGTCCTCTTGAAAGTGCCTCAGAAGGAAATTTTACCTGCCTTATATACTAATAGATCTGCGTGGGCGTTTTTCTAGAAATTCCATGTGATTATGACATTCTAGAAATTCCATGATTATGAGTCATTTTGCGTGGGCATTTTCTGGAATGTTCTAGAACATGTTACCTGGCTTGGCTGATAAATGTATTATTGATTTTTCAGGCTGCGTACATGAGGCAACATCTGTTACAAGCAAAACACTGTATTGATTTTCCAGACTGCATTACTGTAGTAATCTGGGGATGGGCTCATTTAATCTCAAAATATATTTGGGCTAGGATCTGTCTTTTAGTTTTTAGAAAATCGTTTGGGGTGGGAATTTTAGGGTCTCAGAGAGTAATTTGTATTTGTTCTGAGAGTGGGGAGGGGGTGGAAAGAGGTCTTGGGCTAGAATCGACCTTTTCCCTTACTACTAATACAGCCTTTGTACCATGTTTTCGTCAGAAACCCAAATAAATAGAAAGCTCTTTTCACGTCTCTTAACTTGCCTTTTTCTATTTCAAATATCCTATTCCCGTTGTAGATAGATGTCAAGGGAATGGTATCCAATCTGGCCGATATGACTTTTATATTGTACTTCTCTTCAAATCTTTCTTTTGTTGCTTCCAGGGGTATCTTTAGAGGGATGTCACTCAAATATAGCTCTCCCGTTTGTTTTTTTTATTTTCTTCAGGATTGGTGGTGGTTCTCTTACTGTAACAGGTAGCTCTTTAATTGTCATCTCTCCCAAAGGTAGTATTGGTTCCTTATCCCTTGATCTCAACATGTATCCTTTGTAGCCTTCTCTGTTTATCGAGTATATTCTTTTCACCTGATCTGGATAAAGAACCTTTATTGCAATCATGACATCTGCTGTTCCTGGTACTTGATCTCTGGATATTTTTGTCATATCTAGGAAATGAGTCCCTTCATGGTGTGTACATTCTAGAAAAGATCCTTCCGTTCTCTCTACTCTTCTTATCTTGAAAAAATTTTCTAGTCTCCATTTTTTCAAACTTTTGGCATTTTGTACTGCACGTGCAGCTCGCTCTTGTGAGTTGTATTCTTCTAAACTCATCTTCACTGTCGTGGCATTTTTAAAGCCTTGTTTTCACTAATATTGATCGATCTTCCGGGTCTAATATGGGAGAAATTCGCAAAGAACGCACGTTTTCTTTTCTCCCTGTGCCGCGAGTTATTTTCCCCCAGGACGTGCCATACTTTCATATTCTGGTCAATTGTGGCCAAACTGCACAATAGCTAAATATTAGTCTTAAATAAACAAGCAAGAAAGCCAGCGCGACTAATTAAAAGTTAATCCTTATCGATGCAACTATTTTGTGAAAGCGACTGGCCCTCCGTCATGATTCAAAGAAACCATGTGTTACACAAGCACAAGCAATTGATTGGCAAATAAAGGATTACACTTTGGTGAACTAAAGGTACCTAACTAGGCATCCTCACGGTACCGTACATGTGGCAACTGTTTTCCCCTCGTTTTATATCCGACCTTATGCCCTTATTGTCAACTCGTAAGGCATTTAGTATTGTTCACTATAAAACGTATGTATTCTGAATTAGTTTTTTGAGGTATCATATACTGCGTAGTATGTATTTTCATTCCTTCTTTTAATTTAACGATGGTAGTGAACGTTCGTATATACGGTATAAAAAATGCCAGGGGCTCACTCGTGTAAGTTTCTTTGGTGGGAATGGAGCTACAGCATATGGAGCATTCACGGTGATCATTCTTGGGATTGAAGCTTATTGCCGATAATTTTATTGTTGTGGTTTATTTTTTGTTCAGGTTTATTTTCTGATTTTTGTATTGTTGTATATGAACAAAAATCATAAATATACGTGAATAATGTTTAAACTTAGCATCCTATTTATTGAAGAAGCGAAAAATTCTTTCTAGCAAAGTAATTATTTCGTCACGACAATATTCACAGGTGATACAACAGAATACATGGAATACATACGACAGATCTACGTAGGACTTTTGTTTTTTTTAGGAGACATGAAAATCGAAGACATAATGTAATAGGAGTTCTGTGCAAAAATCGGGAGATATGAAATTGGGAGGTAGGCGTGGAGTGACCCCAAAATTCGGGAGGTTTTTTTTTCCCCCTTGCGTGAGAGTTGACAGGTATGGTGTAAGGTCGCTTACATCAAAGCAAACTACAACTCAGATTTTACGGTATTAGCATAATTTTCAAAGGAATATTTCTGAAACTTCATTATCGTATTTTGGAGATATCATTAAAGTTTAGTGCATTGGTGCCCATGATTCCACCCCAAGAGATGTACTTCATTCAGCGGAATGTACTTCATTCAGCGCGTGTTCAAAGCTACAATGCACATGCGGTGGCGCCATTATGTAAATACGTTCAGTATCCTAATTGCGAGCGTTGAATCAAAACGTGTTGTTGTTCGTTGTGTTTTCATACTGGGATCAAATTTTAATGAGTTAGGTATTTACAATTTCAAGGCAAAATAAAAACGTTATTGCTGGTGCACTGATATAAAATATCCAATGCAATAATGCATAAACAAACAATAATTGAGTCAAAAGGGAGAGGTAGTGTTACAGCAACTTGCAATTGCTCAATTCTTGTCATCGTTCGATCAAATTATACACAAATCTAAATTAGGCAGAAACAATAAGAAAACAGAAAATTAAATAAATTACTTTTCAAACAAATTTAAACCATTTCTTTTTAATAATTATACTTGCCAACCCCGAGATAAGTGTACGGGTACTTTTTGTTAATATAAGTTTGGCTAAATAAACGCATTTAGAACTTGCCGCGTGCATCTTATGATGTCTCTAAGTTGTGGGTCGGCTTATACGCGGGTCATGCACTTTCAAAACGCTTAGTAAATATTAGCTTTAGTTTCAGACTGCTTACTAACTAACTCTCCCAGCCGTGACTGACTGACCCTCCCCCCCGCCCCCTGCAAAGAAACCTGGGGGCGCCCGTGGTGTACTGGGTACCATATTTCACTACTGGATCATCATAAATGCCACATTACTCACCGTGACAAGCACACCATAATGCTCAAATTCTAAAACCTAAACAATTAACTTTAAATCAACACAGAAAATACCTAAATCGAACTCTTGTATCACCACCAAAAGGAGAGAAAAAAAAATGATCTAAAATAACCTGGGACTACATTTGTGGGCACTGAATCGAAAGCAATACTTATGAACCGATTCCACATATCGTCCGTTTATCGATCGTTTCCCACAATTATCTGATTTAAACTGGAAATTAAATGTAGGTTAATACAGAGCAAAGAATAACAAAGAGACATATATAAAATCTTGAATGTCAGTGTCTTTACTTACTTGGGGGCCTTGAGTGGCCGAGTTGTCTAAAGCGTTCACCGTTACGGATCATTGCCATCTCACTTTCTGTCTGCGTGGGTTCGAGACTCGGGTTCGGCCAATGTAGGTATGTGAGAGAGCTTGCCATTAGCTTCTCGTGAGTCGGTGGTTCTTTCCGGGGTTTTCCCGGGTTCTTCCTCCACCATTTATACTGGCCACCATGTATAGCCTATCTTGTGCTGAAAAATGGCGTTAAACCCTACAGCAACAACAACAACAATTTTACTTACTTATTCGCTGATCGCATTTTTAAAACCCGCGATACCATAGCAATGCAGTTTGCATCGCCAGTTTGTAATTGACATTTTTGTCCAAAATAAAGTTAATGGTGTAACTAACCAGTGACAATTATTTTGTAAACAACATAATACATAGAATATATTTATGATTGAGGATTAAATATTCAGATCATTATTAACTGTAAACATGCTTGCTTCAATTTGAGTAAAAGATACAGTTTTTATTCTGACATTAAAAACTTCCAGAATAGAAATTTCATATTAAAAAGCTGACGGAGTATTTTCAGAAAACGGTAATTGCGACCTAGGTCAAGTAGAGGGGTACATAATCTTGTTTACATTGGAATTGTTCATTCTTGCCTTAACATCAGAAGCAGAATCATCCTTATTGTTGTTTTCAGTTTTTAATTTAGTTGGTATTATTATATTCAATTTATTGTTACTCTTTGTATGTGGATGTGTGTGTGTGTGTGATTTGGATTTTAACGCATTTATGACTGAATTTTTTTTAATGGAATTACAAACTGCTCAATAATATTCATGGACTAAAACATTAATTTTGGAATTATTATGAATTCAGACAAAGACATTTTGGATTATATTATTGTGATACATCAAAAGGCTGTTAACACATCACCATGTTCCAGACTATTGGCACAATAGCACATTCGAGACTACGGGCACATCAACATATTCAGCATCGGAATTTATTTGCAATACTGGAATTCAGTTAGAACATTATACATCTGGACTCGTGATGGAACTTTTAGGATAATCTGTGATTTAATTCTCAATACTATAATTTCATTTTAAATTTTCACTTGTTATTCTAGGGAAATAAATTGTTTGTTGAATTTTACAAAACTTGTTGGTTTTCTCTCTTTTCTGCTACTTAATGTAAGACCATATAGTTGTAACAGCTGTTAAACAATGACAATCTTAAGATTTTTTTTCAAAACATAACTAATCTTGGAACATAATAATATTTTACTTTTCAGTTTAGTCAGGTGCTGATGATATTTTAACTTCAGATAGATATTACTTGACATAGAGCAATATTAACAGTCTATTCTTCTTTTAGATATTGATCAGCCCATTACATACTCAGCTTATCGGTTCAAAATTTACATAATTGTAGTGTGGCTATAATGTCCTTTGTCAACAGTCATTTAATATTTTAAACAAAATCTTTTCAGTGCATCTTTGTGTGATTTTTAGTAGCTAGCTAAAGTACGAGTCATACAGGTCGTATAGACATTTCAGTAATGGGTGTAATTTTCTAGAATTCAATTACACGTTTAATGAAATGGTGATTAATTGAATTTTTCTTTCGTCGTTACAATTTACAGCAATCTGATTGGTCAGGTTATTTTTAATTTTGGGGGGTTCATGTTTGTACTAACAGAAAAGAATATACATTACCAATGAAATTTAATCGGTGTAAAATATTTGCAGGCTGATTATTCGGACGGGACTGAAAAGCTCATTTTAAAATTTTTTATTGTTTTCTCTTTACTATATGTAAAATTTAATTTTAACTAGATGTAAAATTTAATTTTAACTAGATGTAAAATTATAATTATAAAGATTCACCAGTTTATTATTTTTTTGCGGATCATACGGTTTGAACAGCATTTTCCTCGGCTCATACTTCAATGACCGTAAAATTAAATCGTCAGTCCTTAATTATTCACTTTATTCGCTTCTCATACATATATACCTAGTATCTCATACATGTATACCTTATATCTCATACATATATATCTTATACATATATACCTTATATCTCATAAATATATACCTTATATCTTATATCTCATACATATATACCTTATACATATATACATTATATCTTATATATATATATATATATATATATATATATATATATATATATATATATATATATATATATATATATACCTTATATCTCATGCATATATACCTTGTATCTTATACATATATACATTATATCTTATATACCTTATATCTCATACCTATATACATTATATCTTATACATATACACCTTATATCTCATACATGTATACCTTATATCTTATACATCCATATTCCTTGCAAGAGCATTATTTACACGTCTCAACAATGAATACGGCAAAATGAAAAGTTAAAGTACGTGGACATTTTGGGACGATGACAACTTAAATGTGTGATCAAATACGAACATGATTGAATGTCGTGCAGTGTGATATCACAATGAGAGCTTCACGTGTTACGAAGAAAACAAAACAAACCATAAATTCCACCTATGCTGATATTCGTTCTGATAGGTCTTTTACTTTTAATACATCTGTATCATTAATAAGACATAATAGTATTAAATTTTAGAATAACAATATTTAATTTAATCTGAGCTATTTATTGTTCAGCAAGAACAAATACAGCGTTGTTTGATGTGCCTACCGTGACATTTAATTAAAATTAAACTTAAATTAGTATGAACTGAATCTGTAACGGGCCGAATTTGTTACGGACCGACTCCGGAATGGGCCGACCGTGACAGTCATGATTTCTAAATAAATTTGTATGATCCAAATTTGTAATGGGCCGACTCCTTAAAGTTTGACTTATAGCAATGGTAGTGATTCTGGCCAAGCCAATAGACTGAGAAAAGGAACGGAAGGGGGCATTCACACCCATTAGAATGAAGATCTCAAATTACAAATTAATGTAACTTATAGTTGTTTATTTGTTCGTTCTTCCTCCGCAGCATGTTTATGTTTAGTCCTGATTAGATGCTGCTGTATTTATTTTAAATTTAAATTCTGACCAGCAGAGTCTAGGCTTTGTCTAGAATTATTATGATATTCGTCAGTTGCATTATTTTAAAAAAAAAATTAATGCCCGGATTAATAATCAGTTCCACGTGTGAAACTAAATCATTATGTCATGTTTGGATAGCGATAAAACATAATGGTAGTTTTATGTATTGTGAAAGTAGAATGCCTGCATTTTTTCGTATCCTGGTCGACGGCTACTGACGTTAGAGAGAGGTTTTATAATATAGTCTGAGAACTAAATAATCTGAAGAAAAAAAAATTGTTTACAAATCTGATGAAAAGTTCAAGTCCGTTCAACTTAGCCATAGTCCTTGTCGATTCTAGTGCCGCGGTAGGTCTGTGGTCAGCGTGCCAATAGTGTATAGGTCGCATCCTACCCAGACTAGGCAAGGTTAGTTGTTGTTGCCATGTATTATCACTCTCTTGGGATACCCCGGAAGCTCCTGCGTTTCAAGTGTTTCAAGCTGCACGATTTTAGCCGTGCAGATATAAAGACAACGTACCCTGTAGAACGTTCCACTTATATCGCGCTTATTTGGGTGTATGAGTGGGTGGTGGTGGTGGTAACAACAGCACCCACCCCACTCTGCATTACACTGGTAATAAAATGTCTTTCATTTGCTAATGTGCCTTAAAAATACTATCCGCTGACAAACCATTTCTTTATCTATTCATCAAACTAAGCAAATGAGAAACAATAATTGTAATATATAAA
This sequence comes from Megalonaias nervosa, assembly GCA_016617855.1. Classification (NCBI taxonomy): domain Eukaryota; kingdom Metazoa; phylum Mollusca; class Bivalvia; order Unionida; family Unionidae; genus Megalonaias; species Megalonaias nervosa. The sequence goes on along the minus strand of JAECUM010009279.1, from coordinate 72,605 downwards.
ATGAAACTAATTGATTTTATTTTTCAGGAGTCATTATGTATTTTGGACCATGCCTACAGTGACACCTGATAATAACATACACCTTTTTATAGTGAATACATGACCAGAACGACACAGGTTTAGTATGGACACCTGAACAGCACAGACAAATAGATCTGATTATCACAGACAAATAAATATAAATTTGATTCATATAAATGCAAATTACTCTATTCACTGGACTGTTTACCAGGGCACTGACAAAAATATGTACCTTTTACTCTTCCTAGCTTTCTAAACAAATGCAGACATTAGTATTGATGACTCTTTTCCCACTGGCCATCAAGCACATATCCAGTTATATAATGCTATTTAATTAAATCAAAATGTACATATCGATATTTAGTGCATCAGTACGAAACTAGGTGAGAAAAAAAGCATTTCAACCAGTTTTAATGCGTCTTCCAACTTGTTAAAGGACAAAATTTAAAAAGAACAGAAATGAGGAAAGATTGATCTAATCGCAACTTAAACGAGGAAAGATTTTACAGCAGTTATCAGTCAAGATTTTTATTAATTTTTCAGTGACATGATAAGTATAGTTGAAGATCATCATGTGAAAATACAAGTTTAGTTCAGTGAAAGTAGAACTTGACTTAACGATGAGACTTGTGAAGGGACCCAGTGAGGAATGTGAACAAGTTGCATATGTAAATTTTTTAAAAGCCTTTGAATCCTCTTTGAGTGTATTCATGTACATTTCGACGGCACAAACCGTCAGTTACTAAAACAGCGTTTGTTTGATTCTTGTCGTTGGTGTACAAAACACTCGGAAATTAGTGTAATACACAAAAAACACCATATATTTTCTGCAATGAAATGAACAGTTTACCATTTCTATCGCTAACTCGATTATGGAGGTAGACTACTTTATAAAGTATAAAGTTGTCACCATAATAAAAATCTTTCTTCAGAAGGTCCACTGTAATAGAGCTCACCGTCCGAATACAAATAGACAATAGCTGTGCCGAAATGCATAGGTTCCCGTCCGAATACGACGAATTTAAATAGATAAAAGATGTATCGAATGCATAGGTTCCGGGCCAAATACGACAAATTCAAATAGACAAGAATTGTGTCGAATACATAGCTTCCCACCCGAATACGACAAACTCAAATAGGCAAGAGTTGTGTCGAATGCACAGGTTCCCGTTCGAAATACGACAAACTCAAATAGACAAGAGTTGTGTCGAATGCATAGGTTCCCGCCGTTAATATTTAAATTTATCAATATGTATCATTTGCATGGAACATTTCCAAAATGGAGCTGCTTTCCAATGTTTCCGAACTTCTTTTTCTTTCAATTTTCTCCCCTCCTTTATTTTTTTATTCTTCATTTATTCAGTGTATATTAACTTTCTGATTGCACTTGTTTTATCTTTTTGTCCCTGTTGTACTCGTTGATGACTAAAATAAATCCTCAAAGTTGACTTTTTGCTACTGAATGCTTTTGCTTATCATATCGTCTATATAATTAAACTTCATAATATCAGGTGTTACTATTTCATCATGTCTTAAAACTATGTTTTCTCTGCGCTTTTGCAACAAATCCTACAAATGTTGCATCAACATCACTAAAGACCAAAATGGAATAATTCACAGGTAGCTATTCCTCAACACCTAATCCAGCTGCTGTTATTCTCGTAGTACCTAAACTTTTTTCTTCACCTTCTTCCTGTTTATAATTCTATATGCAATATTTTATTTCTTTCTAACACTTCTATAGTGTTTGTATCTTTAACTAAATCATTTTAATCTCGTTATGTTTTACAATCTGAAATATCATTGTCAGTCTTGTCGCAGAGCGACAACAGCAGTGTAGGGTACACCGGTGGAACACATGGTGTCTTTTCACACATTTATGTAAAAGAGATCGCTTGGATTTGTAATGGTAACCGGTCCATTAAAAAAAAATTAAACAAAAGCAAAACAACAAACTCTCTACATGTTTAGGTTGTAATCTTGCAATAATTGCAGTACAGGACACTTCGTGCCGTGTGCCAGAGATGTGCATTAGATCTTTTTCTCACCATCCGACAGAGAAATCTTACTGTTTTGCTAACCTTGCGTTTCTTTTCTCAGTCTGGTTATCTCATTTGGGTCGTCTTAGCCATGGTGTCCACGCGCTAGAACTACTTATACAAAAAGGAGAAAACCTTGCTGTCTTCTGCTGTGCCTGACGGAGTTATTATAAATTGGAACAATAACAACAGGTGTGTAACAAAAAGAAATTCACTCCTAAAGTAACTTCTCTCCAATTTTGATAACACACCATGTAAAACATTTTCACACACACACACACACACACACGCGCGCGCGCGCGCGCGCTTAGTCGAGCTCTGTGCTAGAGCTCTGGACACACAGGCCTATTGTACTGCATAGTATCGTACCGTTTTCTACAATAGAACATTTTCCAAAATTAGAACTGATGAAAGTTAAAAGTTAACCGTATAAAAGATATTAATTAGTTATTGTTATTTTTCATGTGACATCCATCGATTAAGTGTGATAACAGAGTAATAATATCAAATGCTTTTAGGTTTTTATTTTCTCATGCGTATGACTTGTGTACTTAGGGCGGACAGCTCACTCCATTTCTCTCATTAACATATTCCTATTAATGGGCGGTATTTATATAAACAATAGCACGTTGCTCGAAGCCACTCCTTGTACAATAATTACAACACATAGTAATTTTAAAATTGTTCTTGATTTGTTTTTCTAAGAGTGGTATATATAGGTAGATTTTATTTAGATAATTATTCAGATTTTCATTAAAAAAGTACAAGACCTGGTAACCTTTGTATAAAGTTAGAGGCAATAATAGTAGCTCGTTAATACTGTATGTGTTGAATCTACTATATTGCAAACAATGCAGGGTTATTTTACTTTGACTGGAAAAAAAATTGGGTGAGAAAAATAATCACTGTCGGTATTTGTACCAAGACAAGGAAATTCCAGTCGCAGGGTTACATTTTTGTCTTCCCACTCGGCAAAGCCTCGTGGGAAGGCAAATAATGTAACCCCTTGACTGGTATTTCCTTGTCTCAGTGCAAAGCCCAACATAGATTAAATTAGTCTCTGATACCTTTGTCCTCCAGGAAAGCTTGCTTTCGGTTGACTATTGTAACAGTATTATTTGGCTTACCTTTTAAAATATAAATGTAACTATCCTTTGGGCCAGAAATACTCATTCTGCTTCAGAGATATTGCGCTATTAATTCATTTACAATTTTATCTGGTAAAAGCGCATGAACTAGGAGGTAGCCAACTGCGAACTGGTTAAAATAACATGGAATGATTATACTGTGACACATTCTTCAATACCAGTGACTGACGGTGGGCTAACTGTATTTGATAGTGGACCTACTGACAGCTTAATCAGATTCTTCGAAAACATAGTGTAGACAGCATTGTGAGCAGATTTATGTGTTGCAAGGTAAACAGAGTTCATACATTTTGTTTCAGTGGAAAGTTGTCGATAGGTAATATATATATATATATATATATATATATATATATATATATATATATATATATATATATATATATATATAATGATGTTAAAGGTTAAGGCATTGTTTGTTTTGTTGCTTTTTTACAATAAGGAGATAGAGAAATGTTTTACATATAGAGAGACATACAAACTGACAGATGCAAATATACAAGAAACATAAGAAACTTTCTTACAGTTATAAAAAAAGAACATTTTTATCTAAAGATCAAGTTTCTAAAATCACATATAAATTATGAAATTTTGATTCAGATTTTTAGTAGATACTATAAAATTGGAAAATGTATTTCAAGGATAAAGCAGTCCAGTAAAACAAAATTACACATAGTGAGACATGCATTCATATTTTGCGAAGTAGTTAACAATACTCTTTTTGATCAAATCTTCATGTACTGTATATCCGTTTGCTTGTAAAATAATGAACCCCTCAAAAACTTCGATTTCATTATGGTATTTGAGATGCCACAAATATTGTTTGTATATTAATTCACACACACACACACACACACACACACACACACTGGCATACAGGGCTGCCTGTATCTAACAATTTTACACATATTGTAATTTTCTGCTTTTGATGTATCTGTAGGTTAAATCATTCATAAAATCGGCTTAGAAAGTCCAGGTTTCACCTTTATACCTAGACAAAATTTTGTCGTGCTTTAGGGATGCTGATTTTCTTTGTCATCATGTTTTATACAGGTTCTGCTATTACTTTAGCTTTCAAAACAGAAACAGTTTTGCGTTTTGACCAAGTGAACTATGTACCAAATACAATTACATCACCACCACCAAGATGAGCAATATTTAACATGTCTACCTGTTCAACATCCAATCCAGACCTTCTTTTCTTCAATATCTACACCAAGGGCTTAAAATTTAGAGCATTGATAAATGAGATCCAGTGCTGATTTCAGGGACTTTTCAAAACCATCAACAACGAGCGTAGTGTCATCTGCATACTGTCAAATAATATATTCTATGGGATTTGTTTGCATTACTTTAATAGTGGGAATTTTCCCGATCATGTGGGCTAGTATCTCTGCACACAGAAATAAAATTCATCGGAATAGGGGATCACTTTCTCTGCAGCTTCTAATATGAAACCACGACGAACATTGTCCATTTACAATAATGCATGATTTAATATTGTAACAGATTGGGGGCGGGGTATGGGCTAACTTGTGTAAATGTGATAATAAATCTAAAGAAATGCTCAAAGTCAGGACCTTTTTATTTTTGACTATGAAATTGTGATAAGATGCTTAATAAAAGAAATATGATTAAAACATGAATGTGTGTGTAATATGACTAAAAACATGAATGTATGTGTTTGATTACGTGTAACATATGCAATACACAAATGCTATAATATACTGCCCTTCATAATCTTAACGTAATTATTCAGCAAGAAATGGACGAGCCACAGAGTAAGTATTTTGAAAGATAGCCATAAATTCTTAGTGTGGTGGGAGATAGCTGCTTATTTATGTGGCACAATATTGCTTTTATATTAAGCTTTAATGAATAGCAGTGAACTGAATTTGTTTGAATTGAATTGATTCCTATTGTTGTAATATATATATATATATATATATATATATATATATATATATATATATATTCCAGTCTATTTTTGAGAATAAAGAAATTAAAATTCGAAGACTTGTCTTATTTTTATAATTATCTATGAGCTTCTTAATGTCATTCAATAAAGTTGTAATTATAACTACCCCAATACAGTGTTCCTTTTATTTGGTGGAGAGATGTTGAAAGAGGCGCTAATGTTGACAGCTATCTGCTGAATTTCGAAGTTCGCCCCCATTTATTCTCTTCGGAAAATAGTCATGTGACGTTATTTTAACCAATCATTGCTTGTCCGGGACGCCAAACAGTTTTGATGGTGCCAAACAGATTCTCTACAACCAGCGACACAAACTGAGGGTTAATATACAATTTAACTATCATCACTTGTCCGTTTACACTCTGTCATTAGCAAAAATATAAACATTATGTATTATGTCGTGTCCGTCAAACGTCAACGTCCTTTAAGTCGTAACCAAGACTGCTAAGGTTGGGTGAAGAGTACACTACTACCAATGAACGCGGATAACATTGAAAATATACTGACCAGCATAAAAATGAAGAATACAATATTAAATATTCAAAACATACTTATACTTGAGTGAAAGAAGGTCAGCATTTTCAATCAACAAGTGAAATTTAATCAATAAGGTGAACTTGACAAATTTACTGTGTGGAACCGGTCATGTGATCTAGTGTCGGCCATCTTGCCTGCGGACGTATTTTCGTGATGTCAGCTGTTGGAGTCATCGAGCTTAGTGCTATTCAAATGATGATTTGGATGGGAATTTAAGTGTGATAAACATATTTCTGGTTGTGACAAATTCATATAAAATAAGATTCCAAAAGATTTTTGTGAGTATTTAACGATGTGCGAGGTTGAACTCGATGACATTTGTTACCACATGACCGGCGATCACACTTGACATACAGCATTAACGATTTAATACATACATCAAGGTAAGTCGCGATCTATACATTTATAATGCATTACAATGTTCAAATTCATTCTTTCAGCAGTTTATATATATTCATTGACATCAACAATATGTTTAATTTATTACTTTATAAACATCCTCCCCATCCATAATATTACAGCTTTAGAGCCCTCGGGTCTATCTACAGTATGTTTGTAAAATAAATTTATCGAATTTTTTAAAGTCTCCTCCGAAAATTTTAAACAAAGTCCAATGCTTTACCGTTGAAAGGCCGTGCAACAAAATCCAAAACTTTTTCAACGTCAATTAAGAGAAGAATTCCGGGTAAGTTATATTGTTTTGGTAGGATACATGAGATCAGACAGGGTACGGATATTGTCCCCTATATATTTTCTCTTGATGAAACCAGTTTGATCATTATTAATAATTGTTGGAAAAATCTGCTTCAGTCTATTTACAATACATGCTGATGCAATTTTGTAAGCTACATTAAGTAAAGAAATGGATCTCCAATTCTTCAAATAGTTTTTTGGTTTGTCCCCTTTTGGAAGGCAAATTATAACACCTTCCTTTTGATGAAATATTAATTGCCTTTACATAATATGGACCAATATATAACCAAAGAACTTACAACCCTCAACTGCAAACCCATCTGATCCTGGGCATTCATTATTTGGCATGTATTTTAGTCTTGCAGTTGCTTCAGTTAAAGTTATAAAGCCATTCAAAGATTCTTTCTGTGCACTGTCTATATTAGGAATATCCATATAGTTAAGGAGTAGACAGACACTTTTAACATTTTAGTTGTCATAATAAATCTTGTCCAAAGTACAAATACATTATCAACAAAGCAGCCAGTAGTACACATTTATTGAATAAGCCTTATTTCAGAATGTTCTATTTCCTCCTTATTATGTGTTGGCCTTTTGAATTTAACATATTTGTATGTAATCAAACTTGCACTCAATACAAATAGAGACAACCCATCTTGGATAACAAAAATCAAGAAAAAAAAGCATCTAATAAATCTGAGTTATGTAACCATTTTTAAATTCATTTTGTAATTAAGTTGGTGATTGGGAAAAAAGCTGCCATGATGATACACGAAAAATTACAATATCCGGCAATGATTTGGGACTTGTAGCAACTCAAGCATTGACAAAGATTTCAAATGTATTGATTTCGTTTGCCTTCGTCTTTTTATGTTACATGTTTATTGGTTATCTCTTTGTGTGTTCCATTTGCAATAGCTATGTTTAATTTATGTTTTGGCTCCTGAGTTTATGTTGAAATAGAGTTCTTGCTATTTTTTCTTTATAAATCACAATACTGTAACTGGCGAATACCATGGAAGAATTCACAATGGAGAATATCCGCCTTCAGTGAAAAGATTATTCACTCTATACAAAAAAATTAAGGAGCTATATAAATGATGTGGATGTTGCTAATTAGAAAAGAAAGAATGTATTAAATCTGATATATAGAAAACAGAATGAATAATTAAAAAGAGATATTAGTAAAGAAATAGACCTAAACAAAGAAGCTGCAATGAAAGGACAGTTAAAAAGTGTTTGAAGTAAAATGAATACGCAATTATTTGGACATCTAACACAGCTGGAGAGAGCTTTAGAGAAAACATTCAAAAATTCAACAAACAACTTAGAAACAAATATCACTCGGTGAAAGACTGAGACAACTATTTAAAAATATAATGTAACAATAGCTGCTGTGACCACTGCAACAGGTGTATCTCTATCAAATGTTGATCTGTCTATAGCAAATTTTGTAAAAGGTTTAGTAAGAGATATAAAACAACAAGTGGCAATTAACCAGATAACGTATGCAGCTATCTTGCTTTCAGACGTTTTCTATTGCTGTACAATATACTAAATGCAAACCGCTAAGTTCCAGGTAACAAAAATCCACGTCAGCTTGATATTGCAGATACATTATCGCATATCTAATGCATAACACTATTTTGGTTGTTGGATGAATGAAGCCCATTGTAAGGCATTGTGTCTAAAGACACGGAACGATACTTCTAGAAATGGAAATTAATTTTTGATAAAGAAATTTGACCAGACGCCGTTCGCGTCTCTCTGAAGTTATTTCCCCTTACTTCTTTGACAACAGGGACAAACCTGCTGTGATGCATTGCGGAATCGGACTTGCAAGTCTTTTCAGATAAGGTCAAATAGTTTACAAAATGACAACGATGTAATTTACTGCCAGACATTAGGCCAACCCAATCCTAGCACTTTCTTAAGCCACGTATATTTATATGATCAGGTTATGAAAGTGAAGTGAATTTACGAAAAGGGGGTGGGGTTAGCGTATTGTGCAGAAATGTGAGTTTAATCTTCTGAACCTCGGTTCTGGAGCAAATTTGGTATATAATAAAAAGAAAATTTTCTTTAGCTACCTTAAAACCGGTTTATTTCATCATGTGGTGCTAAAAACGATATATTTTAAATCGTGTCTTCGCAACTCGTTAAAATATGTTTTTGGTACCACACGATGAAATATATCCGGTATTAACGAAGGAAAAGACGATATCCTCTATATACACCGCTGTCGGGCTTTTCTGCGCATCTGAGGTTTCCTTCACCAATATTGGCGCAAAACGCATATCGAATTTGACCGATTTACGAAAATAAATTACTGTAAAGCTTGCCATTTGAAAAGGGGCAGTTGTCACCAGAACATTCTGATCAAAATAATACTAAATTTGGACGCACGGGATACTACCACAATATTTTCATGACTCGCAATATGTCGGTCTATTCTGCGCATGGCTTTGAAAAGATGAAATGTTAATGCATAGAGCTATGGAAATGAAACAAATTCCTTTGGACTCTTTCTGTTAGCATTTCAGCCGAGGAACTAGGTCAGATTTATAGCTGGTTTTACAAAATTCAACGTAGTAATACCACTAAATGGCAAGAGGTATTAAGCAAACTAAACAGATCTTGTAAAATAAAATTAGTACAAGTTCAACATTTTATTTAAAAAAAGCTATTATACTGAAGAGGACCAACAGTGAATAGGATCTAATGTGTTTACAACGTCTTGTGTATGGAAAAAAATACAGAATTTAGGAACAGACTATAAAGAGGGAATTTCTTGAGATTCCGTTCGAGCGACATCTTGATCGACATCTTGGAATGTAAATGATAAAGTAGGTGTGGGACAACTTCTTGCAAAATTAGAAGCTTGGGTTAAGATGCAATATTGTTCTAAGGTAAAAATTTCTATCTTTTAAATAATGTATTTGTTTGCATGGTTCTAAAGGAGAAATAGGTTTTTACTGGTTATAGTTTCAAGAAGGTCATGGAGTGGGTCTTCATGTTGACATTTAGAAATCACATTTTCATATTCATTTAGAATAGAAATATAGGATATTTTTGTACACTTTATGAATATCACTTTCCTTAGTTAAAGGATGATCGTTCTTTCTTGATACAAATTGGATTTTCGACCAAAAACAACACGTGATCCAATGTTTAGAGAAATTACGTATCGTTGCGCAGAATTACCCGACGCGTAGAATTACCCGACACGGTGGGTACTTACAAATGGTTATTATCAATAGGCAGTTATTGAAACATATGACACGCTTTTTATACTGGATTTTAAATGAAAAAAAATAAAAAGTGCTTGGTCGATTCTCTGCACATTTTTACTCCATATCCGAAAACCTTTGCACGGTATTTCTGTCAGCAGAATAGCCTTTCTGTCGTCAAGCATGATCCACTCCGCCAGAAGCGAATCACCCAAACCGATCGTTTTATGTTTGCTCCTAAAGTAACCTTCGAAGTTTTTTGCCATTTTGACTTGACGACAAGGCCGAGCGATTTTCTAATTGGACTCTGATGTTGACTGTATGAACTACCCGCCGTTCTACATAGGTCGCCGCCATTTTCTTCGGCTTTGATACATAGATTGCTATCGTAAAACCCGCCCCTTTCCAATGGAGTCGAATAGCTTCGACTTTCTTCAAGGTAATCAGTGATACTTCCCAGATTGGTACATTTTTGGCGGACGATCCTCCGGCTAAAAGTGCGAAGAACAGATTCTTATGAAATGACAGGTGTTGAAAATAGTACTTCTCAAAATTTTAATAATCAACTAAATACTTGCACTTTTAATTTTAAATGTTATTACTGAAACTTTGTAATGAAACAACTGAAGTAATTGAATTTTCACTAACTTCAGGTCATGCTGATGCTTACGTTGCTGTTAGTGATGAAACGTCAGCTGGCTATTGTGACGCCATTACGTTACTATGACAAAATGAAAATCATGGGTTTCGGGGCAGTTCAAATGCCGTTTCTTACGTCAGAGGTTGTTTTTTTGTGCCTGCGATGGAAAGTCAGAGAACGTTTCGATTGACATACATTGCAGCAATATTTTCCGATCATTGCAAACTGTTTACCACAGTTTATTAGTGATGGGATCTGTGTCTGACGAAATATACTTTAATAACACTCCAAATATATCGCAATGTCATTTGTGACGTCACACCATGATGAGGTCCTTGGCCTTCGATTATCACTCATATTTTAGGTTTTAATTTCATCATATCATTGCATATATTAAACATGAATAATCATGTTTCAAACTATGGCTGTGTCGTTTCATCATTATCCAGATTTCGATACTGTATATTTTAGGCCAGTAACACTACATAATATTTAGATGTAGCCGCATTTTATTACAATTTAAGCATATCCTTATTTTATCACATCTGATTTGAATTTCGGCAAATGCAGGAAGCCCTTGAGCTGTTCCGAATGAGTAACCCGGTCTAGTAGTTACGGCCCGTACAGTCCTTATCTGCAGAGAGAAATTGTAGATATATGTCTCGTGAAAATACAATCAAAACTACGTCAATTAAAGCTGATGTATTGTGATCGTATCCTTAAGCGTGTGTTAACATCATCAAGGTGATGGCATCAAAATATGCATCACAAAAAATAATGTTACCCTGACAAAGAACCTGAACTAACCATATTCCTACTTACTAATGTAAAATTATGTTTTGTTGATTTAAATATGCGAGTCGGCATGAATTGCTTTAAACTATCAATTTAATTTGCCTTCGTCACAGTGCCATCAAAAGCCCCAAGGTTTCGGGCACCTCGTTTTCGTTCTCTTCATAGATCCCACATTCCCGGCTGCTAGTCCCACCTCTTCCTCCTTCGGTAAAATATCAACAAATTTAAGTATCAACGAATATGTAATTTTCTGCAATACAACGAAACTAAATGATCCCACGGTCATTCTTTTTGCTGACTACCGCGCCTCTCATGTGGTAGTGAGACAGTCGATAACTATCAACCACCCTCTTTGAAAACGGGGCCATGAGTGGTATAGTCGTCTAAGGTTCTCGCCTTTACAGATCACGCCCATCTCACTTCTGTCTGCCTCGGATGTAATCTCATCTCGACCAGCGTAGGTATATGAAAAAGCTTACCAGAAGATTTCCCTGGGTCGGTTGTTTTTTCCGGGTTCCTAATCCACCAAAAATATACTGACCGCGTTACAAAGCCTATCATGTGCTAAAAAATGTCGCTAATCCAACAAAACCGAACCTCTTGGAATACATACTCATCACAGTGATTGGTGGACTAATGGGGACTTTAGATTTTAATTTCCAGTCCAAGTTTGAGCCTTCTTTCCCATTAATTTGCCCCAGCGGCAAACGCGGGGATAGCGCCAGTGCATTCGTAACGGACACAAACATGTGTGCGAACAGATTTCCAATAAATGTAAACCTGCACGGTTTCGCAACGTAACCTGGATGAAACTATGCACGTGCGCACGCACACAAACACTCACGTGGATTCTTGGTCTACAGTAACTCGCGCAAGACGTGAAACCGTTTCGCACACATTAGACACGCTTTGCAAGCCCTCATGCCAAGCGTTTACTCGATTTTCGCAGCATATAAATCAAATTTCTGTTTCGGTTTTGCCTAGACCGAAATGGTGCGGTTTCGATTCCTACCATCGGACCAGCCTGGGGTCATCTACTGTGGTGTGCCTTGTATAAGCACATTGCTCCAGTTGCCTCAGTACTAAATAACCTACTTATGTTGATGTGCCGTAAAGCACCAAACTAATCCAAAACCGCATGTAAAGAAAATCCCTATTTCGCGTTTGCCTCGAACTCTGTAACACACCGGTTCCGTATTTTCGAAGTTATCTGAACTTTTCCATCACCGCCAACTCGGTCTCGAACTAAGCCGTGGTAATATGAGGCGCTGTAGCAGACAAAAGCTGGTCCAGTGAGAAAGTTGCAGTTGAAATTTCGATGTTGTATAACGAGAAATCCAATATCACGTGTCGGATCAAATTGCATGTCCTTAAAGTTCCATTTTCTAGATCGAGATTTTAGATTTTATGTGTTGAATTATACAGTGGTGGTTTAAAGTTCCATTTCTTATGTCAACGTTTTACAGTGTGTATTTTGAATTACACAGCGGTGGTTGAAATTTCAATATCATATGTCGAGAATCCCTAATTCACAAGTTGTATGTAACTGTTTGTGATGAAAGTTCCATTTCATATATAAGCGAGTATTTAGATTTAATGTTGAATTTAACAGCAACGAGAAACAGCCTCCTTATTTAAAAATAACGCGGTCCGTTCACGACAGCAACCTCGCGAAGAAATTCATAGTAATTCTCGACATGTGAATGTTAACTTTCAAACTGTAAATGCATGAAATGTAATGGCGCCTTGTAACTGAATACACGAATGAGATATCTTAATACTCGATGTTATTTTGAATTGTTAAAGTGGACATTGTGTAATGTTGCTTTCAACACCAACACATCATTTCACCACATAAAAAAAGCAATTTTGACAAGTAAAGTAAAATGTCCAACCACCGCTGTGTAATTCAACAGATACAATCTAAAAACTCAACATACGAAATGGAAGTTTCAGCACAACTAATGAGATTCAACATGTTAAAATGAAACTCTCGACATATGACTTTAACATTTCAACAACCGCCCTGTAATTCAGAAGATACAATCTAAAAACTCGACATTGGACATCGAATTTTCACCCAGTTGTGTAATTCAACAGATGAAATCTAAATACTCAACATATGAAATGGAACTTTCAACACAAACTCTTTGAACCAATAAGTAAATTAGGAATTCTCGACGTATGACATTGAAATTTCAACCACCGCCGTGTAATTCAAACGACACAATCTAAAAACCTCGACATAGAAAATATAACTTTCAACCACTACTGTTTAATTCAACAGATACAATCTGAAATCTCGACCTAGAAAATGGAACTTTAAGGACAAGCATTTTTGATAAAACACGTGAAATTGGAATTCTGAACATATGACATTAAAATTTCAACGGCAACGTTCTGATTGGACCAGCTTTTGTCCGCTACGGCGCCTCATCGTGGTAATGGTTTGATCTTTAACGGCCACTAGGTACACATTACTAATCCCGCCAAGACTAGAGAATTTCCGAATTAAAACATATTCGTTTGTGCAATCATAAGTAATTTTTTTAGCCACCTGCGACACCGTTTACTATCCATATAGTCCGATAGCAAACCAGATTGGCGTGCCTATGATAGTTGTCGTTATCGCGATTCCTGCAACACCCAGGCGAACTGTTGTTGCTGTGGATAGTGCACAACGCAACGTGTTTGTATTTTGCGAGAACAGTGATTTTATTGGCGATTTCGATTTTTTTTTCCGCATCGGTACTTTGGGGGTCCACCACAGTTTTTGTATTAATAAAGCCACCGTGAAGAATATTTCCTCTACAGGCTGACCTTGTCCAGAAATATCGCAGTCAGGTGCAAGGCGCACACGCACTGCCATTTACGGTAATTAATTTTCTTCACTGGTACAACTGATATGCAGTCAAGCGGTTTATTTCTAACTTTAGAGTAGATTATATTTGAGCGTATTAAGAAGAATTAATCACACGACTTTGACTCAGATATTCGTCGACAAATGGCATAAAATCACTATCAAAGTTGGCATGCTCTTCAAGCTGATTCAACACATATCGCTGTGAACAGCAGAGGCCGGCGCATCCTCCATGTATGATGTCATCGGTCTTTAAATACAAATACCAAAGACGGTTAATACAGCGTTATCATCAATATCTATCCAAAAAACGTACCTCTATTCTTTCAAATTTGCTGATCTTGAACGAGCCTTCAGCTAAAAAAGGTTTTAATTGATTTATCATCGAGATTGAACCTAACTGAAGAAACCAAGTGTCAATTTTTGTTAGCTTCAACATCAGGATCTTCCAACGATTGTCTTTGTTCTACTAATTAAATACCAAGAGCCTCCCATGGGGCGTTAGTAGAGGTGTACACTATAAAGAAATAATACCCAGACCTATCAGCAACAAGTCTAAATTTACTCTAGGGGTGAAACCCATCAATATTTACGTGTGATACAGTAAATCCTCCCGAGTCTACTCCTTCTGCGTTATTTATATCCAGCATAATAAAGCATTATAAGTTTGTGTGATCAATGGGTGTTCCCAACCACTTTTCGTTGCATCATCAGCATCGTCGAGGTAGCCTTTGATAACCGGCATACCAAAGTCTGATTTTCTATTCTCAGTTACTTTGGACTAGTTCTCGAGATAATCAGAGTACTCTTGCGACTTCAAACTAACGTTGTGGAAGTCCACATTAAGCGTATGTAGTTATCCAGTCTGATCTTGAAAAATCACAAGATCGACCGAGTCGATGCCATCGACAACCTGCTTTGCTAACTCAACCAAATCCGCATCGGTGGCAAACCTGGTCAGATCCACATCGTTGTTCATTTTTATTTTTATATTTAAACCCCCTCATTTCACAAGCAAACAATACAGACTGTTTTGTCACACTCGCCTTACCAAAGCATAGTTGGCTGTAAAAAAGATGGAATGACAGTAAAAAGGGCATCCCAGAAGTTTCAAGTGCCGACCCAAACTACTTAGAGACTGAGTATAAGGAGAAATAGGCCCAGACAATCCCCATTGTTGAATCACTAAGAGAAGGCCAATACAGCAAATTGCTTGAAAGAAATGGCCAAATATAGATATGGATATACATGCCAGGAGTGTATAGATATTGCCACTAACCTTGCCATTCAGAACAGGAAGAGAAAGAAATTTCGACAACTGACTTAGAAATGATTTAGAGGTTTTATCAAGAAATGAGCAGATTTGAAGGTTGTATGACCCAGAGACGTCGAAGCAAAGAGAGTTAGCTAAACAAACATCCACAATGTCAGCAAATATTTTGTCGAACTTGACCATGGACTAACCAAGTACAACCTAACGATCATACTTAATATACAACATTAATGAACATACAATCAGCCACACTCCTCCCTACATAGTTGCTGACAATGAGATCCATCCTCCTGCAGTAGTTTCTGGCAAATCAGTAGCAGTCACTATGATTTCAAGTGAAGGAACTTCATGCATTGCAGTTCCTCCTTTCTTTGTCTTCTCTGGTGAAAGAATGAGGGCAGAACTTCTGCAGGGTGCAAACCCAGGGGCTGATACCAATGTGTCAGAGACTGAGTGGTGTAATTATGTAACTTACCGCCAATACCTGAAGACCCACTTTTATGTTTTGCACCAGATATAGTTGATGAACCATTCTTCCATCCTCTAAATGGTCACTAAACTCAAATTCCTGTGAGACTCGTAGAATGGGCAATGGAACACAACATCATTATACACATCCTTCTAGCAAAAACAAGTCATCTTCTGCAGCCCCTTGATGTTGGTTGTTTCGAGCCCTTGCAGAGGATATATAACTCTGAATGACACAAAAGGACGAAGTTTTGTACTGGTGTAGTAATCAAACACAATATATGTGAAATATAGTGCAAAGCTTAAGCTCAATCATTTTCTCCACAGGTAACCTACAGTCAGCATTCAGTAAAATAGGAATAAATCCCTTTTGCCCTGATTGATACCAAAGCATTTCTTGGCAGCTGAAAGTTTTCGCACAAGAGGGCAACATCCCTAATCCATTTCCTGAACTCAGTACAGAAGACAATTGCAGTAAAGAGGGAGATAAAATGGATTACAAATATTTAACACATCAAAACATTTTTGACAGAAGAATTGCATTATTGAAAGAAATAAAACCCAGATAAGCGAGACACAATATGGGCAGAAATTGTCTCAGGTAACTTATCATAGAGGATGATACTGAAGAACAAGTATGAGAACACATCACAAAAAGTCAGAAGAAAAATGTTAATAAAATTAAGGGACAGGAGAAGAAGATTTTGAAGTCCAAGAAACAAAACCAGAAAGGAAAACATGACACATCGATAGTATCTTTCTATATGCAAAAATGGAAGCAGCATAAAGATGGCATCCCTACAGCCCAGTCCCAGCCATATTGATTGTATAGACTGTTACGTATATGTAATTAAATTGCTTGAGTGTTAGTTTTAAAATTCTTTTTTATTTTATTTTTGTTTCATTACAATTTATTGTAATGATTATTGCAGGGATTCGAAATTCTTTTTCAGTAATTCTGTTTATCTAAGACGTAAAACGTATTACATTAGTAATATTTTTAGTTTACCTTGGTCAGCGGTAGTGTAATCGCTACGCGAATATGATTGGCTGTTTTCAAGGTCCTTTTCGACCTACGTGTTAATCTGGATAAACAATGTTTTATTGTTATATTTGTTTTAGAGTGATAGTCTAGTTCTTAGATAGAGCTACGTGCAAATTGGCAAATATCTTATTACGTATTTCAAGTGTTATTAGATCACGTAGTCTGTCTCACGAGAACGGGATGATGATTCGGGTGAATATATAATCCTTTCTGAGCGCTCATCAGTCAGTTGTATTCCTGATACCTAGAAGGCCGCATAGGTTACCAGATTGTTTTTGAAATTCATTTGTGTTTGGAATTTAAATAATTTATTCTCTAGAAAACCAAACGAGTGTACTGTTTTATAATTCTGGGAGAAAGAAATTCAGTGGAAATTTATTCTGGAATTATTCGGAAACATAAACTGTGATTCAATTGAGGAATTGTTATTTTATACAAGGACCACATCTGACGTCATCGCCTTCCATTTTGGTACGTCGTCGAGATTCGAACCTGGATTCTAATAGAACTCTTTAGTGATAGGACTTGTATTTTTCATTCTTAGGATTAAATTTTGGATTATATTCACAAACCGTAAGTCCTATTTTCCAATTTTTACATTGTTTTCTAGGGAAATAAATTATTTTGTTAAAATATACAAAGCTTGTTGACTTCACTCTTTGCTTCTGTTAGATTTGTACGAGCCTACACGTAACAGGAGAAAATTGGGTCGCTCGTCCTTGGGATAAAAGAGTTTTGGTTAAATATTTCAGAAAATTGTTTTTTTGAAATTTAAATTCCCCTAGTTTCTAAATCCCAAGTACTATTTTACATTTTGTGTGAAATCTTAAGTGAAAACAATAGGCTTTCATTTACAATGTCATCAAAAGTGGAAATGTTTCTTTCTAATCCAACTCAGGAGCAGTTGGATAGTCTGAAAAAAGATGAGTTGCTTGAACTTGCCAGAAAGTACGATCTTTCTGAAGCAAAATCTTTCTTAACGAAACAAGAAATTAAAAATATTTTGATCCAATATTTGGTGGGGAAAAATATTTTTGATAAAAGTGTTTTGGCATCAGTCAGTAAGTCTATGACAGACACTGACATTAAAGTAATGGAATTAAAAATGAAATATAAGATGGAAGTAGAGTTAAGGAAGCTCGAGCTTCAGAAAGAAGAAAAAGAGAAACAAATGCACCTGCAATTTGAAGAGAAGCAATTGCAAATGCAGTTTGAAGAAAAGGAGAGAGAGAGAGAGACAGGAGAGGGAGAAAGATAAACAATTACAATTTGAAAAAGAGGAGAAAGAGAGACAATTACAATTTGAAAAAGAGGAGAAAGAGAGACAATTACAATTTGAGAAAGAGGAGAGAGAGAGAGAGACAGGAGAGGGAGAAAAATAAACAGTTACAATTACAAGGAGAGAAGGATGAAAGGGAATTTCAACTTAGAATGAAAGAATTTGAGCTGGTAAGTGGCAAGCACGATTCCACTTCACACAGAGATTCAAGTTTCGACATTACAAAAAATATTAGGGTAGTTCCCCCTTTTAGAGAAAAAGAAGTAGACAAATATTTTCCTCGTTTTGAAAAAGTTGCGGAAAATTTGAAATGGCCAAGGGAGTATTGGACTCAGCTAATACAATGTGTACTAGTTGGTAAAGCTAGTGATATTTACCATTCAATGTCAGTACAACAAAGTTCTTACTATGATTTGGTTAAGGAATGCATTTTAAAGGGTTATGCTGTAGTCCCTGAGGCTTATCGGCAAAAATTCAGAAACTATAAAAAAGAAGCTGGACAGACTTATGTTGAATTTGCTAGAGAAAAAGAGCAGTTATCTGAGAGATGGTGCTTAGCCCAGAAAGTTGAACATGATTATGAAAATATCAAACAACTTGTGTTACTTGAAGAGTTTAAGAACTGTGTCCCTAGTGACATTACGAATCATCTTGAAGAGCACGAGATTCAAACCTTGGAAAATGCCGCTCTTGCTGCTGATAAGTACTCCTTAACTCATAAAGTTCCTGTTGTAGGCAAATCATTCACTCAGCAGTCAACTGGTAGAAAGGTATTCCAGCCTAATACAACTCCTCTTAAAAATCAATCTGGTACAACTTCTAAAAATCAAGCTTCTGATAAACTTGATTCAAAATCCTTGTCTATTCCTCCGTGTACCTATTGCAAGAAAAAAGGACACGTCATTTCTGATTGCTTTAAATTGAAATATAGGCATCAGAATCAAGATAGACCTATTCCAAATGCTCTTATTTATAAGAGGTCAAGGTCACGGTCATGTATTGAAGGAAATACATTTGTTGGGTCTAATAAACCCCTGTCTGATTTTATTATGGAGAATTACGAACCATTCATGTCGAAGGGTTCTATATCACTCTTGGGTGATTCGGCCAATCCTATCCCTATTAAAATTTTAAGGGATACAGGAGCTTCTCAGAGTCTTTTAGTGTCAGGTATTTTGCCTTCTTCTGAGAAGTCCTGTTCTAATGAGAGTGTTCTCATTCAGGGAGTAGAGTGCGCCTTTGTTAATGTTCCTCTCCATTCTGTAAATGTGTCATCAGACTTAGTTTTGGGACCTGTGACAGTCTGTATAGTGTCTTCTTCACCCGTTGAGGGCATTCATTTGTTGCTAGGCAACGACCTAGCTGGAGACAAGATTGTGGTTAATCCACTTGTAACTGACAAGCCTTCTTTGGATAAGAAACTTGATCCTATTGAAAAAGAATACCCTGAGCTATACCCAGCTTGTGCAGTTACCAGAGCTATGTCAAAGAAAGCTCTTGAGAATGACTTTGATAAGGAAAATATTCCTTTAGCTGACACATGTATTGGTCATGCATTTGATGAGGTCACTTTCACTTCTAATTTGGATCAATCAAAAGGTATTGATCACAGTGATCCTCTTTTAAATACTCATTCTCTTTTATCTAATCAGGGTGATAAACGACAATCACTTGTCGTCGAACAGGAAAAAGATCCTGAGATCTCCTGTTTGTTTCAGAGGGCCATTAGTGAAACTGAAGCCACTGAAGTACCTGTCTATTATTTCATTAAAAATGGAATTCTTATGAGAAAATGGAGACCTCCCGAGGTACCTGCTAATGACGAGTGGTCAGTGAACTATCAGATTGTAGTTCCAAAATCTTACAGACAGGAAATACTTAGTCTGGCCCATGAAACTCCTCTGGCTGGTCATTGAGGAACAAATAAAACTTATAACAAGATCTTGTCTCACTTTTATTGGCCAAAATCAAAAGTGATGTTTGTAAATTTTGTAGATCTTGTCATACTTGTCAAATGGTAGGAAAACCCAATCAGAAGATACCTAAGGCTCATCTGCAGCCAATTCCTGCATTTGGCGAACCATTTAGCAGAACTATGGTAGATTGTGTTGGTCCCTTACCTAAGACCAAGTCAGGCAACCAATATTTGTTGACCATTATGTGTGCGTCAACAAGATTCCCAGAGGCAATTCCTTTGAGGAATATTAAAACCAAAACTATAGTAAAAGCTTTGATAAAGTTTTTTTTTACTCAATTTGGCCTTCCCAAATCTGTCCAATCGGATCAAGGGTCAAATTTCATGTCTGGAATTTTCCAGCAAGCTATGCACGAATTAGGCATTAAACAATTTAAATCTTCTGCCTATCATCCTGAGAGCCAAGGGGTCTTAGAAAGATTTCATCAAACTTTAAAGAATATGATTCGATCATATTGCTTTGATACTAGCAAAGATTGGGATGAAGGCATTCATTTACTTTTGTTTGCTGTTAGGGAGTCCGTTCAAGAATCTTTAGGATTCAGTCACTTTGAACTAGTTTTCGGACATACTGTGCGTGGACCTTTGAAATTGTTGAAAGAGAAACTTCTTTCAAATGAAGATACTGAGCTCAATCTTCTTGATTATGTTTCTGATTTTAAGTACAAATTGTCAAAGGCTTGTGAGGTTGCAAGAGCAAATCTGCGCTCTACTCAGTCCAGAATGAAATCAAGATATGATAAAAACTCTAGGGATAGGAGTTTTCAGCCTGGTGATAGAGTTCTAGCTCTCTTGCCCATTCCACAAAATCCCCTTCAGGCCAAGTATTATGGTCCATACACGATTGAAAAGAAAGTAAATGATTTAAATTACATCATAAATACTCCTGGTAGGCGAAAACAAAAACAACTTTGCCACATTAATATGTTAAAGGAGTATATTGAAAGAGATAGCCAAGTAAATCATACAATTAATTTAGTTGTACCTGTCCCACCAACTGAGGATTTAACTGAAGAAATTCAATTGGACACCGTTGATCTTGGAGCAACAAATCTTCGGAATTCGGAAATTATGAAAGATCTAGACCAGAAACTTTTACATTTGCAACAACAAGAAAGAAATGAACTTAAACAGTTATTATTCGAATATGAGCACTCGTTTCCGGATATTCCTACGAGGACAAACAAAATTTTTCATGACGTCGAAATTGTAGATTCAAAACCTGTGAAACAACACCCATACAGGATGAACCCTCTCAAACAGGAATACTTGAAAAAGGAAGTTCAGTATTTGTTGGAGAACGATTTCATAGAGCCCAGTAAAAGTGATTGGAGTTCACCATGCATACTTGTTCCGAAACTGGATTAAACTTTCCGTATGTGCACTGATTATAGGAAGGTGAACAGCGTGACAAAAACAGATTAATTTCCATTACCAAGGATCGATGATTGTATTGATAAAATTGGAAATGCCAAGTACGTCACCAAATTTGACCTTCTGAAAGGATTTTGACAAATTCCACTTACGGAAAGAGCAAAAGAAATTTCGGCGTTTGTGACTCCAGATGGACTCTATCAATATAAAGTAATGCTGTTTGGGATGAAGGGTTCTCCAAGTACGTTTTAACGCTTGATGAATATGATTACTTCCGGTCTAGATAATTGTGATGCTTATATTGATGATATCATCGTCTATATCGACACCTGGAAAGGACATCTAGCCACGATTCGGAAATTCTTTGAAAGACTCACTGATGCTAATTTGACAATCAATTTATCTAAAAATGAGTTCTGCCGTGCTTGTGTAACTTTTCTAGGACATATTGTGGGACATGGTCAAGTTAAACCTATTGATGTTAAGGTGAAGGCTATCTCTGATTTTCCTGTGCCTGTCAGTAAAAAGCAATTAATGCGATTTTTGGGAATGGCCGGATACTATCGAATGTTTTGTTTCAATTTTTCCAATATTGCTGAACCTCTGACAAATTTGTTAAGTAAGAG
This sequence comes from Megalonaias nervosa, assembly GCA_016617855.1. Taxonomy (NCBI): domain Eukaryota; kingdom Metazoa; phylum Mollusca; class Bivalvia; order Unionida; family Unionidae; genus Megalonaias; species Megalonaias nervosa. The sequence goes on along the minus strand of JAECUM010009279.1, from coordinate 50,630 downwards.
AAACAAGTTTCTCTGGACCGAAAAATGTCAGGAAGCTTTCAATAGGTTAAAAGCCATACTCAAAAGTGCGCCGGTTCTAACAGCTCCAAATTTCAATCAGTCTTTTAAATTGTCTGTGGATGCAAGTGATGTTGGGGTTGGACCAGTATTGATTCAAGAAGACAGCAATGGTATTGATCACCCAGTGTGCTATTTCTCTAAGAAATTAAATAAGCACCAAAGAAATTACTCAACAATCGAGAAGGAATATTTGGCTTTAATACTGGCATTACAACATTTTGAAGTTTACATTAGCTCAGCTCCTTCTCTGGTTGTTGTGTATAGTGATCACAACCCCCTTACTTTCATCGACAAGATGAAAAATAAAAATCAAAGATTATTAAGGTAGAGTTTGTTTTTGCAAGAGTATAATCTCAACATCAGGCACATCAAAGGAAAAGACAATTTGATTGCAGATGCACTTTCCCATGTATAGAACTATTATTTCATGTACACTTTGTATAATTCATAAGAGTTTTCTTATGTAATTTTATTTTACCTCATGTATAATTTACATATGGTAAAAAGAAAGCTTTATTATATAAATCTTTCTTTTTCTTTATGGGGGAAGTGTTACGTATATGTAATTAAATTGCTTGTGTGTTAGTTTTAAAATTCTTTTTTTTATTTTATTTTTGTTTCATTACATTTTATTGTAATGATTATTGCAGGGATTTGAAATTCTTTTTCAGTAATTCTGTTTATCTAAGACGTAAAACATATTACATTAGTAATATTTTTTAGTTTACCTTGGTCCACAGTAGTGTAAGCGCTACACTAATACGATTGGCTGTTTTCAAGGTTCTTTTCGGCCTACGTGTTAATCTGAATAAACAATGTTTTATTTTTAAATTTATTTTAGAGTTATAGTCTAGTTCTTAGATAGGGTTATGTGCAATTTGGCAAATATCTTATTGCGTGTTTCAAATGTTAGATCTCGTAGTCTGTCTCGCAAGAATGGGATGATAATTCGGGTGAATATATAACCCTTTCTGAGCACTCGTCAGTCAGTTGTATTCTTGATACTTAGAAGGCCAGATAGGTTATTTTGTTGTTGAAACCAGATTGTTTTTGAAATTCATTTGTGTTTTGAATTTAATAATTTATTCTCTAGAAAACCAAACTAGTGTACTGTTTTATAAATTCTGGGAGAAAGAAATTCAGGGGAAATTTATTCTGGAATTATTCGGAAACATAAACTGTGATTCAGTTGGGGAATTGTTGATATTCGTACATGGACCATATCTGGCATCATCGCCTTCCATTTTGGTACGTCGTCGAGATTCAAACCTGGATTCTAATAGAACTATTTAGTGTTAGGACTTGTATTTTTAATTCTTAGGATTAAATTTTGGATTATATTCACAAACCGTAAGTCCTATTTTCCAATTTTTACATTGTTTTCTAGGGAAATAAATTATTTTGTTAAAATATACAAAGCTTGTTGACTTCACTCTTTTCTTCTGTTACATTTGTACGAGCCTACATGTAACAAGACACAGACACTGATGTCGAAATTTGCTAGAGAAAAAGAAGTGTTGTGTCTGCAGAAAGTTTACTCCTGATGCAGTTCGGCATAGCGTTTCATTTGCATTTGTAATCTGAGCACAGTGTGATACATATCAGCATTGGTTGAATCTTATGTACTATTCTGATGTTTGTTTCATCAGAAGGGGGATGTGTTCACTGTAAAAAAATATGTGAAAAAGTTTTTCTTTGTTATTAATATGATTTTTTTCCAGGAGTTTCTATTTGTACCTATTACATTTTAATTCTTTTTATTTATGATTTATTCTATATTAAATTTTACAATTAAAATGATTAATAACTCTGTCTGTCTGAATAATATTAGCTAAGCAGCACTCCATACATGTTATCCATGCATTTCTACAAATATTACTTAAAGAATATGCTGATTAAATTGTATAGACTGTTATCTTTTTCTCTCTTGAACATAAATTCTGTAATCATCATACATGAAGACCATATATTTTCTATGTACTGAAAAGATACGTATACGGAAACACATACAAGAAATCATATATGAATAAAATCTCACTCCACTGAACAAAATCAAGAGAAGATTTTTAATCCTAATATAGTTTAATTCAAGATGCATAAGAAAAAACATATTCTACATCAAAAGACATTAAATCTATTGTTAAGAAAACGTGTATCTATTCACCTTTCTCTATTTATAACACCCCCTTTCCATCTATCTGTCTATTGATTCATGTATTTATATGACATGGAGCAAGCAAGCAATACATATAAGTGCAGAAACTGAATATAAAATAACGAAAAATACTATTTCCTGTTTAAAGTTGGGGGTTGGGGGTGGGGGTGGGGTTGTTTATTTCAAAAGTACGAATACGTTATAAACCATTCATTTCTATACCTTGGCCTAGCTGGCATATTTCTCTCCTACGCCACGTGACGTTTTTTGTCAGAGGCGCTTCCAGAAATAAGTACACTTAAACACGCTCGGAAAAAAGTAATTCTCAAATAATTTCGAGGAATCATCATAAGATTTATCTTGCACATACTATTGATCATACACCGATAATAATTATGGTATTTGTTCGAAAGGCAAAGCTTACATATTTAATGGAATCAAGTTCTCCATCATGTTAAGATAACAATAATTTACCCAAAATATGACAGAAAATGATTTCAAATGATTTAAACGGATGATACCATATAAATAACTATCAATTCGATAGCTCGGAAATTATTGCCATTTTCATTAAAACTCCAGAACCATTTGTAGAGATTTACCAATATTAACACAGAAGTGTTATGTTATAACCCTACTCAACATCTTATTAATTTTTTATGTTCTGAATGTTAGTGTGTATATAAACAAAAGTTAATAACTTTTAAAAGCGAGTTCGACAGTGCATAGGTTAGGATGATAAATTAGACTCCCCAGATCTGCGTTGATAATGATGGACGATTTGTGGATCTGATGTCACCTATTCATTAAAATGTGCAATTTTGATGCGTTTAGTTTAGACACTTACCAGTATTTAGTAACAGCCACATGTAGCACGAAATTCAAAAATGGCCACAGGACATAGGGTTATGGGTTGTGTTATTCCACATGGATTTACAAGTCGTCGAACATAGAATCTGATACCGAAATATTATGTACGTATTGCCAAAAGAATCCTTCAACCGACAGTAACTCAAGAGACGCGAGAAATATCGGTCAGTGTCTAAAATGTATACCGATATGTTGCGGACAGATTTGTCTGCAAACTATTCCTCTAGTTTATAAACAGGTACTACCATATTAGCTAGTTTCTTGTCCGACCTGGAATCATAAGCACAGCACCTGGAGATTAATGGAAGTCTGACTCGGTGCATCTAAAAATATGTATCTGCCACTGGCAGCAAAACGCATCTACAGTTTCGTATTTTGCATCAGGTTAGACTTGTAAAGAAAAAGAATTTCCCCGGTATTCCTCACGGATTTTACTGGCTATTTAAAAATGACCTTGTATATCTTCGGTACTTGTTAAAAGAACTTTTAATTCCCTTTATTTTGGTGTATGATTGATGCTTGTAATATGGGTTATAGAGTATGAGCTTGTCCTTACTTGAGATATGCACTTATAAAAAAACTGCTGGCTCTGCTTGGTCATTTTCATATCCTGAACTTCAGAGGCAAATTGTTAAAAAAAACAACAGAGCCAATAACTTTTTTTGGCATTTCCCATATCTGCTAATTCATTCATTGCACTTTCAGAAGCTGGTATTATCAAATCTGGTTAATTTGTTTCCCGAATTTTAACAACCCCTAAAAATAGCGCACTTTAGATTTATTCAGGTTGATTTCGTGCACATGGAAGCAGTACTTTTGGTTAGCTATGAGCTTAGATCATTTACAATTTCCACAAGTACAATATTCCAAGAAATTTCAGTCACAGTACATAAAAGTAAAATAGAGGTATGCCAACATTCTCTCCACAGTGCATGTTGCAAATGCAAACAACTGCACGTAACACATGTCACTCTCTCATATTTTCATAATATCTGTATATGTCACCGTGGTCAGGCAGGTGCAATTACTAAAATTAAACTGAACATTCACTCTTGTTTTAAACCTTAACGCTAATATAGTTTAACCAAATTCAATAGAATCATGAATGTTGAATGTTCTGCACTTAAATATCATAAAAGTAAACTTCCGGGCGAAAATTATTGATAGCTATGGACTTTTAAATGGTGACCAGGTACTAAACTGTGTGAAGAGAAGAGGACGTCGGGTCTATCATAACAAATAACAGGGTAGTACGGATTGTTTAAATTTTGACACCACAGTGAGCGAAATTCAATCCAGTTTGTACTGGATCACACCTTAAGGTTGACCTCGTCCAAACATGTCCATGTACTTTAACATTAATTTTTGCGTGTGTGTTTCTCGGGGCATATATAATGACCTTTCATAGGAAAATATGGATGTACAAGGATCCAACTAAAGCGAATAATTGCCATTTAAAGGTACGTATAATCAAATTCCAAAAACTTATACCCATTACTGATATAGTCTGTACTGAAGGCCTACATGTTCTGAATGGCTTTTACTACAAATAGCTTCAGAATCGATGTGTGATATGGAAATACAAATTGAACATCCGCATTAAACGCTGTATCGGACTTGTAAAGATTATGTGCTTATGTAGTAATAAAACGCACAATTGTTGAAATAAATATTAAATAAAGTTTCATCTGTGAGACTCATGCTAAAATATATGACATAACACAAAAATTCAGATAAATCTTACAGAAGATAAAATAAAAGCCAAGTAAAATGAAAGTTGATAGAGATTGACCCTCAAATTTAAAATTGCATTAGCTAATAAAAGTACTTTCCACTTCCAAGTATACATATTCAATACAGGCTATTACAATACTATGAAAAATATGTACACTATGTTCTTGGTTATATAAAAATTACTGTAAAAAAGGTCAGGAAATATTAATAAGACATGACGGTGAATGTCCAAAATGGTTTTTTGGCTCCTCAGGACCTCTGGCGTCCATAGTTTTGGCGCCCAAGACCTCTGGCACCCGGGGCAACCTTCCGTCTGCCCCCCCCCCCTTTTTTTTATTACTGCAAGTGCGGTCATCCACGATGTTTGGTAATTGTAGATGTTAGAGAACTCGAGCCATTGTGCAACATACATTTTTTTTCCTTCAGTCATAGTGATCTTGGACCATTTTACCTCAAACTTAGACGGGTATATTTTAGCCCAAATGCAAATAATCCGCAGAGTTTCGTAACTATAGATGGTGCAAAACTCTAGTTATTGTGTGCAAATAATTGTTCTTCTTTCAGTCACAGTGACTCTTACCTTTCACTTTTTCACTCCCAATCAATAGGATTCTTTCATACAGTAAGTGCAAGCCATTCTTAAACTTTGGTAAATACAGATGGTAGAGAACTCGAATTATTATGATGAGACAATTCTTCTTATCGCCATAGTAATCTTGACCTCTGGCTTTTTAACCAAGGTCGTCAGGGTTTTCCTTTACCGCAACACAAACCATCCATAAAGTTTAGTAATGATAGAGTTATTGTCGGAAAAGGAAATTGGTAACAGATGGATGAACGGACGGTCAACATCGCAACGTAATACTCTCTGCTTTATGACGGGCGTTTAAAAATAATTAAGTCACTTTAACAAGAAGCAGAAGAAATATGAGAACTAAACACTATTTATAAGTCACCACTGATAAAATGAATTTACATACATACATAAGTCATTGATTTAATACTAGAAACTTCCTAATGAGTACAATGAAATATAGTTATAAAGCATCACCAAGGAACATACAAAACTGTCATTTATTAATATGTACTCTTTATATGAAAGGTTATCTGAAATTTGTATATTCTGCAGATATATATTTAATATTTTTAATAAGGAATTTTGCATATACTGCAGTACACCATGGGTAAAATAAAACGATATATATATATATATATATATATAGAGAGAGAGAGAGAGAGAGAGAGAGAGAGAAATTTTGTATCGCGATATACCGCTATACCCCCTTATTTCTGTTACGAGCCAACACTACAATGCTCTGGAGCACAGGTATGACATTGTTTAAATAAATTTCTGTCTGTCAATAGCCAGAAAAAATCTTGCTCTAATTTTCAGCAAAATATTATCATATCATGTCATTATCTTATCTGAAAAATTAATTCTCTTGAGATAAATAAAATAACATATCTCTCCTTAAAATAAAATCGGCCCCCACCCAAGTTAAATGGTCAGTGTCTTATAGTAGATGAATTTGCTAAGTATGTATTAATTACTGTGAAAGTGTAAAAATTATAATCTAAAATCTGTAACTGATGTGCGATTGATAAGCTTACACTATAGCTGACACCCTAGCAGACTTTTGATAAAATAATATGTGCTAACACTGAAGCCTACAATTTACAACCTACACTACTGATATAACAGGCATGGTAGTTTTGAGTGGGGTGCCAACACTTGGTGAAGATATTTATCAGTAAGGGCAAGAAACATAAAACAAAGTCACTCACCAAATAAGAAAATGTGTAGTGGAAATGAGAAATTACGTAAACTTCAAGCAGAAAACAACTACTCCCCGAAAACTCTTAGGATGATTTGCAGTCATACAAAGGAAGTTAGTTGACACATTAACATACGCTAGTAAATAACTTCAGATGTGACCTTTTTTTTTAAATCCGAAATTTTAACTTAAATTGGATTTGGCCCGAATATCGTACACAACAGTTTTTCCAGTTGCACTTGATCACTAGATATCAAGTTTATCAGACAGTGATTATATATATATATATATATATATATATATATATATATATATATATATATATATATATAATTTGTGCCAGATGACAAACGTTCTTCAACGTTATCGGGTGTTTTGGGGAAATATATATTGTTCTTTATACATGAGAAATCCAAAATCACGTACAAATAATAACTTAAGCCAGTCTGCTAGACAGCTGTTCCTCAGAGTAAGATAATAGTATATGTACATGGGTTTTCAGTGGGAATTACTATGTGTATATATTGCAAACGCATCTTAAATACAAAAGTTCGCTTCAATTCAGGTTTCACTGTAGTGTTACTTTTAATTAAGCTTTATGTTTCAAATTTCATTAAATGGAAGTCATTTTCGAAAACGTCTCTCGAGAATCAACGGTCTTGGGTTAGCTGATTATCCCTGTCGATTTCCAGCGTTTGTTGTTAACACCCTCTCCGTAGGTAATATAACCTCCTCAAAGACTGTAATCTTGACTGAAAACTTGTCTTAAAGGTGCTTTGGGTCTTTTGGGGGCGTCTTTCCTATCCTGTAATAATAAAGTGATGTGTACTTTGCGAGAAAGTAAAACGTACGCAACCTATTCATAATTTCATGTATAAGATTGAAATTCTCTCGATTGCAAAAAAAAAAAACCCAAACAAAACAAAACAACAACATTTTTAAAAGTCAAATCTTATCCATAGTCAGGTAACTGAATTCATAGTCATTAGCGAATCATAAGAAATGTAACTTAGAAAATCCAAGCAATTAATGCTTTCCCGCCATTCCGTCGTATGCTTATTCAAAACAAAAACAGCGGTATTTAAACATTGCTCTTTTAAAAGTTAAAAGAACTATAAAATAAATTCAAAGTTAGACATCGCTTGCAATGAACAAATAATTATTTAACATTATCTTGTTCCTGGGATGACGCTGATGCTAAAAAATGAGAAATGGTTAGCAATTTTCTGAAATAAACACATCCCGTGATGAAGATGTGTCAACAATACTGTCTCCATTGAATACAAACAAGAGGCGATTTGCGTACAGTTTCAGATCAGAATGGAAAATAATTCTTAGAAACATCATGGAAGCATATTGATTGGTTACTATGCAAATCTTAACACAATGAATGTACGTACCAAGCACTGTATCGCTAACACTTATGAGGAAGTGTAAATTTAGAAGAATATATTTCACAAAATTTGTTAGAGCACAATGATTTGTGAATATGCACAATGACAGGTGATAACTATTACATGGACAAGGTTTCACAGCCAACAATCGACAGTAGTTAGCAGCTCATCATATGGTCCAGTTGTACATTGGATTCTAATGCGCAACTCCTCATTAGAGATGTGGTCAAAGTATGAGATTTTCAGGATCCTTCGATAACAACTCATCTCTAAGGCATGCATTCTTCTCTCTATTTCAGCTGTCAGAGTCCATGTCTCACGTGCATACAGGAATATGGAGATGACGAGACAGTGCATAAGCTTGATCTTGAACCAAGCGTAATGTTGTTGCCCTACCAGAAAGGCTTCAGTCTAGTCAAAGCAGTTGTTGTCTGCGCAATCCTGGAAAGAATCTCATGTTTTCGACCTTCATCAGAGGCGATTACACCTAAGCAGTTGAAGCTTTTCCAGTTTCTGCCCATTCACTCTTATTTCCTTTTGGATGCCACTCGAATTGTTTGTCATTAGCTTGGGGTTTCTTCAGCGCTGATCTCCATCCCATACCTTAGTGATTCTTCGCTGAGAAGGTTCAAAAGGTTTTCAGTTCTTGTTCATCTCCTGCAAAAACCACAGATATCAACAGCGAAGAGCAGTTTGTTGATTGTTCTGTCTCCAACACTGACACTGCCCTCATGGTCATGGTTGGACATGATTCTTTCCAGATAGATGTTGAAGAGAATGTTTGAGAGGAGGCAATCCAGTCAGACTCCAACTGTGCTTCTGAACCGATCTCCTATATTGCCATTGACGAGAACTGCGCTAGTCACCTTGTCATACAGGTTTTCTATGGTACTAATTAGTTTTGCGTTTATGTTGTACATCCGCCTGGTGACCCACAAGGCTCCATGCCATACCTTGTCGAAAGCCTTCTTGAAGTCAATGAAGACATGATAGAGGTCTTATTGATGTTGCATATATTTTTCACTGAGGATTCTAAAACTTATACTAAAATATTTAGAGTTTAACGAGAGACAAACGAAGACGAGGACAGGGGATGACGTAAGAAAGACAATAAATGAAAAACCAAGGATGTACGCTAACATTTTATTTCCAGACAGATGTCCTGTAACTATCTACAAATGTTATATGAACAAACGTTAAAGTGACTTTTGTGATCTGACCAACCATTTTACCTTGCCCCTGTAACTCACGTGCAAGTACCTGTGCCAAGTGAGTAATGGGTTTTACTTGCACCAGCTGGGGCAAGAAAGCTTAAAACTCACCAATGAAAAAGATGGATATAAAAGCAACCTTGATAGATTTGGATTCTAAACGCATTATACACTGGAGCGTGCGAAAATATCTATGTCAGAAAATAATAGAAAACAATGTTCCAGACACATAGGCTATACACAAGACTGGCTACAAAAATCCTAACTCTCTCAACAACTACCGAAACATTAATAACAACCTGAAATGTGTTGTGTCAAACCTGCTTTCTTCTAACTTTGTTAAACATCCCCATTGTGCCCCCGTTGAATCAAAGATGTGCATGCAATCAGACGGAATCATTTATCCGTTCACAAGTTATTCCACAAGCAAATTTTCCTGTAGCATATCCTTGCACTACTAATAGCAACACTTGCTATATTTCCAGGACAGAATATATCAGTTTCCCAAGAAACCAATTTTTCCTAGTAAAACATATTTCTGTTAGATTACTTACCCAATCATAATACCTTAGAAAAACAACTACTACCTCGCAAATCCCTCCCTCCCAGATACTACTTCTAGCTAAAGGGGGTAAAGGTTGTCTGCTGACCTATGTGGCGGTCGGACAGAGTAATCTCTTGTAAGGTATAAGACTTGGCGGCAAAGTCTAAGAACACTCCAGTTACTACTGGAGCGGAAGGCATGCTATCTATGGATGTAACTGCGGGGAGGCCGGGAGCGTGTATGTGTATCATGATTGGGTCAGTATTCTTGAAGAAACATTTTACCAGGAAAAATTGGTTTCTTCTTTACAGATGTTACCTAATCATAATACCTTAGGAGCATAGGTAAGAGGTGGAGAGAGGTACATCCCCTTTCACCGGAGATACCATCTCCGGTACTGTAATGTATGTGAGACAGCTTCTAGGTAACCCGTCTAGAAGAAACTCCATCTGTCCGGGTGCGGGCTTCAATAGGGAAACAATTGCCACCTCGCCTCAAAATCCAGCGGAAGTCGTGAAACCGCCTCTTAAGAAGCTGTCGCTCGGCCTGGAACAGTGACCTGTTAAGCAGCGGATATAGGTCCTACCAGATCGAACTGGGTCCCCTGGGATGACATATCTCGGAAATAAACCAAAAGAATGTGGACTCCGATCTCCATCCAACAGCCTGAATGATGTCGGTTAGCGAACAGTTCCGGTCTAATGCTAGGCTGATAGCAACTGCTCTAACCTCGTGAGCCAAAATGCGTAATAAGCTTATTGAGGACGAGATAGTCTGTGTTGATATATCCTCCCGTCCTATCTTGTGAGGTAGAAAGAGGCATGACGCAATAGCTCTGTTTTATTAAGGTACCACTTCAAAGCCAGAAATGAGTCTTGTAGGTGGCCTTCAGCTAATGTGTCAGACAAGACAGAGGATTAATGACGAAAGTCTGGTTACTCGTGGAAGGAAGGCGGTTCTTGGCAACTGAAAGAGGATGCCGATATGAATAAGACTGACCCGTCTTGTCGGAACTGCATGTAACTTGCGTCTGTTGATAGGGTATGTATTTTGCTAATTTTTGCCTGTAGTTGCTAACGTGAAGCAGGTCTTGTAGCAAAGATGCGCCAGAGATGCCACTGAAAGCGGTTTAAAAGGTGTCTTGTTCAGCTAAGTTAATGCTCAAGATAGGTTTCACTTGGGCATTGGGATTTCGGCCGTGTATACTCAAAGCTGGCGAGTAGTTCGGATAAGTTCTTGTTTTGTCCGATATCCTCTCTTCCGTGATGATAAAAGGTGTCAGTGATCATGGAGCTGTAACCTTTTATCATACACAGAGCGAACTTTCTTCGAAGAGTCAGAGGGAATTGGCTATTTATGATATAGATGCCTGGAGAGGTATGATGTGTTCGTTTGTGCAACACTCCGTGTTGAAAACGTACCATGTGCCTTCATATGCTTTCAGAGTGGAGGACCTTCCTGCTAGAGTGGTTCTCTCCCCGACTGGTTGTGCGAATGTTTTTTATTCTGAGGGCCTATTTAATATGCTCCAGATGTGTAGGTTCCGTAGCTCTGAGTAGGAATGAAAAAACTGCCGTCGAGGTTGTTTGAGTAGATGAGGGGAAATGCTAATTCTTCGAGGAATTCTTGTTGCAAGACTAATGAGGTCATTGATCCACGACTTCTTCCATCCGAGTGGTGCAATGAGGATAAGGAGGATAAGACGACACTCTGATTCCCTTGCGTTCTGTATCAGTTTCGGAATTAGAGGTGTTGGAGGGTAGGCGTATGCATCCAGGCCGTTTCCAAACTATTGATAGAGCGTCGCCTGCATAGGCTTTGAGTCCGCTGTGAGCCAAGTTAGGTTGCCCCAATTCCGCAAATGGTGCCTCAGTTATGGCAGTCCAGTGGGCAAACTTTAGGTCTCCATTCGGGCAGAAGAATCATTTGCAATGGGCGCATAGAAAGGCGACCTAGGACCATGAGGTCCGCTGCCGCGTTGAGCAAGCCTAGTAGACGAAGGAATTCTAGTGCGGGCAGAATTCCTCGAAAGTTAAATTGCTAGCGTGGTTCGCATTTCAATGCCCAATCCTGAGGGAGACGAAATATGCTGCCTATGTATTGAACTATATACCTATGTGAACAAAGATGGTACTAGGTCGGAGTTTTCTTTGTTGACGAGAAGTCCAGATTGGTAACAAAGGTTATCATGTCTTGTTAGATCTGACTCACTGATGTTTCTGCAGGATGTCGCCCAGGTAACTTGATGTTGCCGCCATAGAAATGGTCCGGAGATGCGCCATTACTCCATTAATCAGACAAATGAAGACCAGGGCTGATGTTGAGCCCCAATGAGAGTACCCTGAAATTGGTATACGATGTTGTAGGCGAATAGCAGGAACGTCCATATGAAGGGTTGTGAATAGGGATTTAAAGGTATGCGCCGTATAAGTCCACACTGATGGTCAAGTCTTCCTCATGGATGGCATTCACACAAACATTAAATACAAAAAACCTTCACATAAAAAGGAACTGCGGCACCGTTATGGATATGTATAAGGTAGGTGCGACAATATATATTATGAGGCAATTAAATGTAGGGAAAAAGGCCCAAGGGCCGCCTGTACAAGCAAAAAATACTGAAGTTGGCGCCCTGGACGCTACTAATACCTTGGAATAAAAACTCGCCAATATGTACCGGTTCGTAATGGAATTACACATATATTAGTAGTTTTATAAGCGCTAGAGACTTGCACGTACACATAATTATAGCACTTAGGCTCCCCGTGCAAGTACCTAAACATGTGACGAAGACAAAGTGTTAGCAAATTGTAAAGGCAGAACTTTGTCCGGTTAGGAAGAGAAAAATTGGAAATAGAGATAAAGCACAGTTTCTTTAGAAGTGAAAAACTCCTCCAACTTGTAATGGTATATCTTCCACGTATATTCTGTCTTTTGCGAGGTCTCTTGTGACGAGAGCGTGCTTCTTGGCACGAGCGGAAATAGTATCTGAAGGGTTCTTACACTCTGTCCGACCAACATATAGATCGGCAGACATTTAGCTCGCTTTAGCTAAAAGTAGTATCTGGGAGGACTGGATTTGCAAGGTAGTAATAGTTCTCCTAAGGTATTCTGATTGGGTAACTTATTTACAAAAGAAACAGTGAACGTGAAAGTTCAGCACATGTTATTCGATAGGGTCACTGTTTGGAGTCTTTCAAAAGCCAGGGTAATTTTATAATCGATATTAATTACAACACCAATATGTCACAAATAGTTTTACGTCCTCCAAAGAACCAAGGGTTATATACGATAGTGACACAGACCTCTAATTACCCATGAACAATCCAACGTACGGTTACTCATGCTACATGTTACTCTTCGTTACGTACCCAGTATCGTTTCATTATTTACCATACAACTTTTCTAAATTAGAACTGATAAAAATGAAACATTTTCTTGTAGTAAATGTGAATTATTTATTGTTAATTTCATATAAAATCTATGTAGTAAATGTGAATTATTTATTGTTAATTTCATATAAAATCCATGTAGTAAATGTGAATTATTTATTGTTAATTTCATATAAAATCCATGTAGTAAATGTGAATTATTTATTGTTAATTTCATATAAAATCCATCTGATAATACCTCAATACCAAATGTTTTATCTTATTTTTTTCAAGCGTAAAAACGGAACAATCACAACACAGCCCTCATTAACATTTTCGTATTAACGCGCCGTATGTAAACAAAATTTGCACGTGGCTTTAGTACTCTGCGCGTAATACTTAGAATACGTATCAATTATACTTGTTAAACTGTAGCTGTTTGTGGGTGATGGCGTATAAGAGACAAATATAGTTGGATTCTACTGAGATGATTATTCTGATTGTCATAAAATATTATAAGCTCGAATGACCTACAAGTAAATATGAAGAAATAATAGCGAGTGATGAATAACGTGTGTGTTAAATGTGCCTAACTATATTGCAAAAATGAAGAGTTCTTTTAATTTTAAAGGAAACTATTGGGTGAGAAAAATAGTCAACATTGGGGTTTGCATCGATACAAGGAAATCCCAGTCGCGGGTTACATTATTTGACTCCCTACTCGACAAGGCCTCGTGGGGAGACAAATAATGTAACCCCTTGACTGGGATTTCCTTGTCTCGGTGCAAACCCAACCATAAATGCTATTAATCTCTGTACGTACCGGTAAATTGTAGGTCAGATTAACTTTGTCGGGGAAGGCAACGTTTGCGCAATCTTTAAGTTTCATGGACCGTAACTTCAGTTTAGTGCGACGCAGAAAATTCAGCGCTTTCATTAATAGACAAATAGATCATGAGTAAAATGAGCCATAGATTTTGGATGCGTACCTTCATGGACGGGAATAGCAGCCCGAGATCGAGAGTCGGGTGTAAAATGAAATGTTTGGAAGTTACTTACCATGTATCTCTATTATAGTATGATAGAGTTCAGTGTCAGGACGGGCTATAAGAGTAATCTGAGGTAATTTTGTCACTCGGTATGATTTTTTTTTTGTTTAGGTTATTGCGTTTTTAATTTGTTCAGCCACCGGTGATAATATAATGATCGCAACAGATACAAAATTTCACTGCAATCAAGATTAACATGATTCCGTCATATATAACATACAGCTGTTTACAAAACAGGGGTGATAAATCTTCCAAAAAATATATCGGGAACAATAATTTCTCAATATGCTCATCTTCAGGTAATAAGTAGTACATACAAAGTTTAACATCAATCACTAACAAACCGCGAAACTAGTTCTGTTCACAAGATTCTGTCTGGCTGCATAATTCGCAACAAGGGTCATATAAAGTCATTCAAAATCGCGAGAATTAAATGTTATGTTTTGAAGTATATGTAACAAATTTTATCCAGCTATAATTGCAGTGAGGCAATTTATAGTGATGTCTAGCACTGAGGCATCATGCCGCAGACATGTAGCATGATGTCCCACCCAGTCACATTATCTTGATACCAGGCTGACCAGTCCTAACACTCTTAATGCTGAGTGCCTAGCGAGGGAGCTGCAAGTACCATTTTTTGTAAGTTTTTTGTATGACTCGGCCGGGATTCGAACCCACGACCTCCCGCATCCGAGACGGACACTCTAACCACTTAGGCCACCGAAGCGATGTCAGACCCTTTTTTCAGACGAAAAATTCATCAACAGAAAAAGAGAATATGGCTTTGATTTTTGAGTGTAGGTTGTAATAATCGCTACTATTCACCACAACCTGCTGACAGTGTCCACAAACGAACTGGATCATTTAATGTTAATACTAGAGGTTAATGCTGTAACATGTAACATAGGCAAAAGGTTGATTCAGCCAATGTTTGTACAACATGTGGAAAATAAATATTAATACAAGATAGAATGTTTACTGAACAGAGTGCATTTTGAGCCAAAAGTGCAGTACACTTACAGTTGCTTGTATTGTAACAACCACTTCCCGTGATGACTGGGACCTGTTCAGTTTTCCATGGCTATTGATGTACATCCAGGCTTTCCTCGCCTGACTTCTGGCTTTGTCTGTTACTTCAGAGCTTCTTAGTGTCACTCCAAAAATGTCCTCGTGGAATCGGTTCGAATCCTGGAAGAAGATAACGCTATTGCCATTGTGATTATTGTTGCCTTTGGATTCTATCACATCCTAATTGGTTTTCTGTTATATTCCTTTTTCCCATTAGACTATCCAATCGCAAGAAAATACCGCAAGAAAACTGCTTCATTAATGCCTTTGCCAATTTTGTTTAGTACCAGAAATCTCCATCAGGACTCAACTAAGCACACATAATCTGTATTTTACAATCTTTTTTCATAGCACGGTGTCTGGAAATGGACTTTGATAACATAAAGTTAGGAAATTAATTTTGGTGTATTTTGGTGTATTCTAAATTCTTAGCATTGGCGTGAATTCTAAAATCTGTTGACCTTGAGGACGTGAAAAGGTGTATTAAAACATTATATATTGTACGACAGTAATTCCTTAAAGGCGAATATAAATAACTGAATGAATCAATTTTTCCTACCCGTAGTTTTAGAACAAAATTCTTAGCGTCTTGTGCTGACATTTTTCCTTCGTCTTGAAAAATTTTCTCGAGTGTCGACGTGACGTCTGATGCCATTTTGACGTCACCACAAACATAAAAGTGTCCCCCATCTCGAAGAATGCTATTGTAAACATCTGAGCTATTCAGATGTAAATAATCCTGTACGTACATCTGCAAAAAAACCCCAAAACAACAAAAGAGTTTATATCCAACCGGTATTCGACAATGGTTTTGCGTGAAAAATGTTTATTGATACAGACGATGTACAAGAAAAAAAACCCAGTCTGTTCACGATTATTTTCCAATATCATACCAATTTCATGTGACTTATTGTTGCACAGAGACAGAAAATAATGTTTAAATCGTTGTCTCCTGAGTTTAGCAGTGAGTATTTAATCTTGAAAATCACTTTAGATGACACAACCTTTATGGAAACTATGTTCGTGAACTGTTAGATTGGCAACAATTCGAAATCAATAAATAAAAAGGAAAATAATGACTAGGTGAAAACTTAATTATGACTTTAGAACCATATGGTACAGGGCTGAACCTTCCAAGTTTCATCCTTTTCTAACACCTTCCAATTTCTAGGAGACCTTAAGCTTAAGTCAAACAAAGTAAATATCTCCACCTTAAAGCATGGTGTATTTTGTGTGACTGGATGGATGCATATTTAACTGCAGTCGTACCTTGGGTTTGTCCGGTTCCCTGGATAAAGCTGTGTACACATTCGTCAACACACCCTCCTCTTTGGCCGTTTGAAGCTCCTCCCTGTATATATCGTCCACCTGAGATCTGCGGCACCCGAAATACAGGTACATGCTCCCCCAGCCAGACCGAGATTTATCTACAGTGAAGGAAGGGGCATCACATCACTCAATAAAACTACTGCTGCTGCTGCTGCTACTACTACTATTACTACTAATTATTATTATTATTATTATTATTATTATTATTATTATTATTATTAATATTATTATTATTAAAAACCCAAACAATTAAACAAATAAATAAAGCAAGTTTGATCATGGAAGGGAAATGTGTAATACAATCTGTTACAAGCCAGGGGTTTTTGCTTGACCGAGCGGTGTCAAAGCCTGGCGCGATTCCCGCTAGAAGTCATAAGTTTACCCCAAATTTCCAAAGACTTCTATACAACTTCAGTTGTAAGTTAGAAAGCCCGACGTGTCCATTCTATACATAAATTTTACTCTAATCAATGTAAAACCGCAGATTTCCCAACTTGCCAAATATCTATCAACCGCACGTTTGCATAGTTTCCCTTCAACTTTCCGTACCGTCAGCAGTGCACGCCGTAGAAACTCTACAAATATCCCCTACCACAGGGAACTGTTTTAACTACGCCACCTTAGGCCAGTCAATCCATGGTTCCAAGGCACATTACGCCAATACAACTACATCAGCAGCCGTAGAGCTGAACAGACCACTTGGCTGAAACCTTTATTTATAAAAAATAAAGGTTCCTACAGGGGGTTGAAAAAAATGGTCAATAACATAAACCGAACCTCCTAACTTTTATTATTACCATATAGTTTGAAAAACGGATAATAAATCGTTTGGGTTAGCTCATTTCCGTTACTTTTTGTTGACGTATTTTTTTTCAGATTTTTATGCGATTTGTTTACTCGCGGGTTACTCAATTTTTGTTGTTCAGCTCTGCTGCTGCTATGAATTAAACAGCCATTATAGATATTATCAATAATGAGTATTGGAGAACCACACTCAGCTAAATTATCTCGAGAGCGACTAGAGGCAATTAAAAAATATCTACCTGTTCGTGATTCTGTTAAGCAACAATTACAATCGCGTCAGAAGTCTCAGGTGGAATTTACAGAAGGTACAGAAAAATTATTTAAACCGATTGTCGAGCCAACGAAGAAAATTGTTGCAGCAACTGAGGCAACACAACAAGCTCTTGCAACATTACCTGCTGATATTGCTGGTCGTATTCAAGCTGCTCAACCACCACCACAAGCACCACAAGCAGCTCAACCACAACCACAACCAAAACTTAAAAGACCAAGAACTAAGATAATAGATAAATTTACACCTGAAGGTATTGCTGCTATCAGGGACCCAACCAATTTATTTGATATTGTCGCGTTTGGATATTATGAAAGAAAAAAATATGTAAAACCAGAATATATTAAATCATTAAGCTCTATTAATTGGGTCAAAGACGTATATCGCGTTGCTACTGGTATTCCAGAAATCAGATCTGATGAAGATGTTGAAAAATTTAATGAATTTGATGATATTGTATATAAACATATAAAAGATACTAAACAAAGCAAACTATTATCACAACCACTACAATTTGAACAATCACCATCATCATCACCTAAACTTAAATTACCATCACCGCAACAACCACTACCACAACTACAACAACCACTACAACAACAAGAGCTACAACAACAACCACTACAGCAACAACAACAACAAAACCGAGAAAAAAAACGAAGAACGTTAAGAGAATCATTTCGTCGTCTTCTAAGATCACCAAAAGTATCACTGGAACAAGTTGAAGAGGGAGAAGAAAAAAGAATTTCAAGACGACCCTGGCGCAACTGGAAGTGGTTTAGGAAGTGGTCTTATTACCTGTCCCAATAACGTCCTTGCTGATGTCGATCGACTAGAAATCCTCATTCGAGGAAAACGAGCTGGTAATAATTCCCCAGAAATCATTAATGAAGTAGCTGATATTTGTAAACGATTATTTACAGGTGGTATCATGGATATTGATGTATATCGGTCTCTCATTAATGAAATCGCCGATGATTATCATAGTGACTAAGTATGTAATTAGTGATAAAGTCACTTAATGATAAAATGATCATACACAATACTCGTGGACCTACCATGGTCAGGGTAATAAACTCTCGATTACCGGTATACAAAACGACCTACGGAGATGGATTAGGTGATGTTATTCAGGGTCTGTTTAGGAGGATAGCCCCAAAAGCAATACCGATTGCAAAGCAACTGGGCATGAAAGCTATTGATGTTGTTCGTGAAAAGGGTATAGGCGCTGTTGGTAATCTTGCTAGCAAAGCATTCTCAGCAATTAAAGATAGACTATCACGATTAATACGCAGACCACAAGCGGCCCGACCTCAACCTGTGAAATTACCTAGCACTGAAGTGATGCCAGCAAATGTAAGTAAAATAATAAATCAAGCCGCTAATCAAAAACTAGCGGAGTTAGCTGATATCCCGATGTCGGAAAAGGAAAAAATATAACCGCTAGTCTGATAGCAGGAAGTGGTCTTCGAGTTAGACGAAGACGATAATAATAAAGATGTTTAAGCGCATATCTGACCCCGCGTTTGACATGGATGCACCAGTACTCAAAGATGAGTCTGTGCGCGATTATCAGTATTATTCTTACGACGCACGAATTCCAGATCAGCGTGGACGAATCGAACTACAGGTTCAGGATACAAGTAGATATTTTCTACCCGCTGAAGCATTTATTGAAGTCGAAGGTGAAATTATAAATAACGCTAATCCTGCAGCACCAGTAGCATACGCCGCTGATATTATGGTTGGTTTTGTTAATAATGGTATTATGGCGTTATTTGACAGCGCTACGTACATGATCGACGGAAAAATATTGAATCAATTCAGAAAGACGTCGATGTTGCCACAACAATACTTGGTCTTGCGAGATACAGCGACGATTATTCAAGATCAGCTGGTCCATCAATGATGTTTGTCAAGGATACTTCTAACCACTCTGATAACAATCAATACAATATAAGACGACCTAGAAACAACCTCAATAACGCTGACGCTGATGTGTGGCCGGTGGTTCATGGTTCTAATCCAAATTTCAACTTAGGATTTGCAGCACGTCGATCAATGTTAAGCGGTAATAGGAGAGCATTTTCATGTGCAATTCCACTGTCACATATTTTTGGATTCTGTAGAAATGTCAGAAAAGTCATTTTCGGAGCCAAACATACGGTTGTACTTGTACGAAAAGGTAATGATAATGATGCAATCTGGCGACCCGCTGGTGCTGGTGATGGTATAGTAATACTAACAAAACTTTCCCTGTGGATGCCAGTGATGACTCCAACAATATCTGAAGAAGATCGGTTGTTATCTTTTATGAGTCAAGGCGGTAAATCAACGTTGTCATGGTTAACAATGACCACAGATATTGTTCAGAGTGCAATTGATGGTTTATTTACGTGGCAGATAGCTTCTCAGCAAGGTGTTTCTGCACCAAGACATATATTTATTGCGTTTCAAAATGCTGTACGAGTAAACGATCAAACACATAGTCACATGATATTTGACAAACTCGGTGTTTCTGAGATTTCATTAAGGATAAATGGACATCAAGAACCATCCGAGGATATTTTGTTAAATTTCGATCAAAATCATGTAGCACGTGCATATCATCGTCTTATGTCGTTCATGGGTCGTGATCAATTGTTGTTGTTGTTGTGGGGCTTAACGCCATTTTTCAGCACACGATAGGCTATGCATGGCGGCCAGTATTAATGGTGGAGGAAGAAACCGGGAAATCCCCGGAAAGAACCACCGACCCACGAGAAGCTACTGGCAAGCTTTCTCATATATCCACATTCGCCGAATCCTAGACTCGAACCCACGCAGACAGAGGTGAGATGGCAGTGATCCGTAACGAAGAGCGCTTTAGACCACTCGGCCACTCGGGGCCCCGGTCGTGATCAAAATATTGATACTGGTTTACAAATATCTCAGTTAGATTTTACAACGCTGTATCCGATTTATTACTTTTCTCTAGAACATTTAGATTTAACAAGACAATCTGTTGTAGATATTCATCTTCGAGCTCGTGTGGTAACAGGAGTTATTGTTAATTACAGAGCAATTGTTGTTATACTCAGCGATAAATCGATGTTACTCGAAGGTGTTGGTGGACGAATGAGAGTTATTGATGCCCCAGTAGAAAATATGTAAATAAACACGCAATTAGATCGTTCATAATATTAATAATGTCATATCATCACGTTAGTGTGAGTATAACTCCTGGTCAGATTAAAAAGCTGCAATCAGCATCAAAAAATAATCATGGAATAAAAATATCGCTAAAGCGAGAACAGATGACCGGTGCGAATAAACTATCGTTGACCGAGCGTCAGTTCAAAAACTTCAATGATGCTAAAAAATCAAATAAAGGCGTTAAACTTAATCTTTCTGCGGGCGCCATCAAAGATATTGCTAAATCGGGTGGTATATTTCCACTTCTCGCAGCTATACCAGCTTTAATAGCAGCTGCAGCCCCAGCTGTTGCAAAGGCAGCTGCGTTAGGTGCTGTTGGAACAGCTGCTGGAATGGCGTTAAAGAAAGCAACTGGACAAGGAATCAAAAAAAAGGGAAGAGGTTTAAGATTACCAGGGACTCCACATTCATGGTACGGAAAGGGTCTAAGATTACCAGGGACAGTTTACTAATATCACCCATGTCCAATTTTGATTTACTTAATGCTGCTAAGCAATTAAAAATAAAAAATTTCAGAGGTGTTTTTATGCGCGATCAATTACCAAAAAAACCAAACAATATTGAAACCGGTATCATTAATCTCGATAAAAACTCTGGACCAGGCACGCACTGGGTAGGATATGCAATTGATCCACGTGGAATTATTTATTTCGATTCGTATGGATTAGCACCACCAAAAGAATTTTTAAAGTACGTTACCGGTGATATTCCAATCTGGTATTCAACGCTACCAACACAAAAAATAACTGATCCTCCAATATGCGGTCGTGAAACCCTCGCTGTGCTTGATGCTATATCAAAATCAACAGCACCGCCTCATAAAGTCGTGCACGCGTTCACTACTACGTCATAACACTTAAACAGATATCAGTAAATATAATGGTAGATATTTATGGAAGATCTACTCGCAAGATAGAGGAGAAGATCGATTTATCTAAATATGCAACTCTTGATCAGCTCAGAAATGAAATCGATGATTTATTAAATATCACAAGTGTGGATCAAAATGAAGTCGTCGTTTTTCAGGACAAACAAGGACGATTAAAAACGAGTAACATACAACTACCAGATGTACTTATACGAATTCCAAACGCGGTTGTTAATAATATCGTTACTTTTACTGATCAGGGTAAAATACAGGATTCCGGTAAATCGGTTAACGATTATGTTAAGAAAACTGGTGATGTATTTACCGGTGACATTATTATGTCAGGAAGAAAAATTACACATCTTGGAGATCCAATCGCAGATACAGACGCAGCAACAAAAAAATACGTCGATGATCAAGAATCCAAATACGTGTCAGTGCGCGGTGGTATAATGCGTGCATTTCTCGACATGAATAATAATGGTATTAATAATCTCAGAACACCAGAAACAGATTTCGACGCTGCAACGAAAAAATATGTCGATGATAGGGAAATTCCAATAACGACTTCGTTAACGACAATCAATGATGGAATTGCTGCATTTAGAACTGAATATAATAATCACATACAAACATTTCTAAATTTTCGTAGAAATGTAAACAGAAATATTAATGAATTTTTTGGAAATCCACCAAATGTTATTATTAATCTCGCTGACATTAACACAAGACTCAAAGATATCATTAGTGGCATTCCTAATATTATTCAAAAAACTAATCTCGTTAAAATTCCTCACGGACGAGCTAACAATATCGTGTACACAGTCGCATCAGGAAAAGCAACATGGACACCGGAAAATAACACCCTTAAACATACCGCAGAAGTCACTGGTGTATATAGATTATCTATATTTTGTGCTGAAAAATTTACTGTATTTACCACATTTACATGGCGTCATTCAACCGATAGTTTTTCTGGAACTGTATCCATAATATTAAATAAAGATGTCGAGGAAACGTTTATGCTGATAGCGGATGATAAAAAGTTAACCACAGCAGATTATTGGTGGTGTATTGAATTTGTAGCTGAAACTCCTCAATTAGTTACCTAGATAAGTATAATGAATCAAGAGTCATTTATCGATGTTCAACGTCACAGATACGCTCAAGTATGTGAGTGTCAAACCAAACTAAAAAATATCATCGACGATTACACGATAAAGGTAAAAAAATATCGTCGACGTATGGTTGTTATTGATATAATGGTATACTCGGTTTCTGCTGTTATTGCTGGAACTGGATTATTACTATCAACAATAACGATGACAGCGCCTGCAGTTGTAACAATTATAGTTTCAACGGCAACAACATGTGCAGATATTTTCAGTATTATCGCTAAGAAAATATCTACATGTACAAATGATAAACTAAATGAGTATATAATGAAATTGCACACAGGAACAGCCGCATACACTAAATTATGCTCGTATATTTCAGCGTATCTCAGTGATGGTAAAATATCCGATGAGGAGTTTGTAACGATAACGAAAACCTACGATGAAGCATTCATAATCGCTAGTGACAATAACGGAAAGATGGAGAATTAAATAATAACGATAATAATAATGTCAGAGTCGCAATTACTTCAGCAGATCGTAGCTAATACAACGCCGTCAAAAACTACTATGATATCATTAAGTTCAACCAGTCCTGAATTTAGCGTTAATTTTCCAACCGCAATTCCAGCAAGGAAAATAGCATTAGCGCAATTACGAGTTCATTATAGTTGGCCTAATATTAGATCAAAACCGTTTGGTGGACAACAACCAAATAATTCACTGGTATTTGCGAATAAAAATAAACCAGATGGAACACCTGATTGGCAAGTTGTTGGAATTTCAACGGGCAGTTATCAAATAGAACAGATTAATGATGAGTTCCAACGCAGAATTAAATCTATTACAGGGAAAGAATCTAAAATAGCAATCACTGTTCATGAACCAACATTATCAGCGGTGATTGAAATAAATTCTCCTGATTACCTCGTAGATATTTATCAGAGTTCGATTAGATCCGTGTTAGGATGGCCTGAAGTCGCATCTGTTTATAATGGAGTTTCAGAACCAAAAATAGAAGAATTTAAAACGAGTGAAGAAAAATTCATTAAAGATCCAGAATATCGAGGAAAACAACCATGGAGTAATACAAGATTTGGATTTCCAAACGACGATAGATATTACTTTACCGATTTTGACGGTAAAAGGATCCCCAAGTTGAATAAAGCATTATTTATTCTTAACACAGACACCAAGACAAAGATTAGTTTCTATACTGTTGATGTAGGATTTATTAAACATTTTTTAGATACTCTTAAACCTGAATACGATAAAACGTTTAATGATTTAAGAAATTTGCTTATTTCTTTATCACAACATTATAATGAAAATGTAAAGCAGCAAATAATCGAGTCAATAAAACATTTAAATGGGGTCTTATTCGATTTATACATCGTCAATCGAAGTATTATAAACACTGCGACTAAACTCGATGGAAATAGTTACACAAATCCAGAATCTAAACAAGTATTTCTTGATCATTATAAAATAACAGAAAAAGATTTACAAACACTCATTATACCAAATTTAAATAACGCTGAAATGAAGAAATCATTAAATGATCTTATTGAAGAATATTATCCGGGAGTAATTGAATCGTGGAGAAAAATAGCCCCACCACCGATTATACTAAAACACAATAACAATCCCTTTGGTGCCGGACGTCATATATCGCCAGGCATTGTAAATATAACAACAACAATTGCAGTCAATCTGGTATGTGATGTTATTGAAGGTAGCTATCAGGTAGATCTTTCTAAGTCTAGCCAGGCCCAGCAAGGGTACATATTATTCAGTTTTAGCCCGTTGGTGCCTCCCGGTTCGTTAATTGTATCAGAACCAATTAATCCCGTGTACCTGCGAGTTCATAATCCGTTATTATCAAGAATACACTTTAAACTTACAGACCAAAATAATAGAATTCTGGACACGAGAAACGAAGTACTAAATATAAACCTGTATGTACGCTCATAATACGTTTTTATTATAACAAAAAAAAAATATCCAGATGTCTATAATATTATATTCTTTTGTTTACATAAAATCCGTGCATAATCGAAATCTATTATCTAGAAGGCAGTGGCTGCATATTGATTATTCCATATAACGGCTGTGCGTAAAGTTATTTTAAGAACCGCTATATGACTAAATCAATATCCGCTGTTACGGCTTTACGCATAGACTCAGTGTTATACAGAATTATATATATTTTTTGGAAACTAGAAATATAAAATTCCATTTTACACAAAAATGTGAAGTTTCAGTCCCTACGACAATCGTTTTTTCGTTAATTATTTAGTGATCTATCTGTTTTCTGTAAGCATCGCTGTTAGTGAAGCAGCAGCGCAAATATTTTATATATTACTTAAATTTAACTGTATTATTGATAAGAGAACGATGGCCGAAATGGTAAGACGGTTGGACGTAGATCGAAGCTCTACAGACTCTCGCGTGTTCGAGTCTCCAAAAATGCTAAAGATATTATCTTGCATTTGGCGACTGATGCTATTTAATTGGGGGAACCCGGAGCATTTCCTCGAAATCCACAACAGACAAAATACACTCTCCTATCATACACCCTTGAGGGGTGTACCTTTTACACTCCCCGGGTTTTGTATGGGGGGAGAGTGTACAAAATCTGTTGGACGTAGACAAGATTCCCTCGTCATCACCATTTGTATATATTTCATAACCATACAATCATCATTGTATATAATCATAATCATCTTCATTGTATATAACCATTATCATCATTGTATATAATCATAATTTTCATTGTATATAACCATCATCATCATTGTATATAATCATAATTTTCATTGTATATAACCACCATCATCATTGTATATAGCCATCATCATCATTGTATATAACCATATATCATCTTCATTGTATATAACCATTATCTTCATTGTATATAACCATTATCATCATTGTATATAACCATATATCACCTTCATTGTATATAACCATTATCTTCATTGTATATAACCATATATCACACACAAAACAGCTCCCTGACAAAAAAAAGTCATGGGAGCTAATATTTTTTTTTATATTAAATATATAAATATATATATAATGAACCAAGAAAACATTAATGATATTATTTCTGCTATTAAAAAACTAAAACATAACGGAATAAAAATATCTGATAACCTCGACCCTCAGAAAATTATGTGCGATTTTGAATCACTGCAACAGAGAAAATTTGATAATAAATATACACTACCTTCAAACTACAGATTTATAAAATTAATTTATCAATCTATGCTTGAATTACTAGCTATGGTAAACGACAATCAGGTAAAGCTATTTGCACCTCTTGCACGTTCGATCGAAAATATTAAATCCGAACTGTCTCACGAGTACGAAAGAAAAAAGATCGTGGATAATCGTGTAATGCAATTAAGAAAGATTATGTTATCTGATTCTGTCAAAAATGATAATGACGCTGAGAGCAGCGACGGTGAAGGTGGACCCTTGACTGTAATTATGGCTAAACAAAAGCCTTGGCAAAATTGACAGAGTCGAACTGTTACGAAATAGTTATACGACATATTCAAATATTATCCGCTGATTATATTTTATTGAATATGCAGATTTGTATGTTTTATTTGCGACGAATTGTACTGATTGTGGATGTATGCTAAAATGTTTTGCAGCTGCATTAATTGATGGGAAAGTTATTTCCCGTTTTGTTTCTGTATTTATAGATTTAATAGATCTTCTTGCAAACTTTTTACATTTTCCAGCATTTCCACGTGTAGTATTCTGACTTTGTGTAATAGCCTGCAGGTTAGATAACCGATTATTCTGGGGATCTCCATCAATATGATCAACTACAAGTCCATTTTCAACTACTCCATGAAAACATTCAAAGATGAATCTACTTGATAAATAATGTTTATTTCCACTAGTATTGAATACAAAATAACCAAATTTATTAAGATTACCTACTGGTTTTTTTAATCGACAGTTTCTAATCACACCTTCTCGCGATGCTTCATAATTGGTAAGGATTGGATGCGCCACAAATTCGTTTTGCTCCATTATATATATAATATTATTTGTTTAAATCATTATTCTGAAATCTAACCAGATAATCTTCTACGGTTTTTATAGGAGATTTACCTGATAATGTATTATTTTTTTTTGTCATAATATCGTTTTAATTCTCTGTATTTTTTTCCGCCACATTTTAGACACAATTGAGTTTTTCCTCTGACTCCAACACCACACTGAATACACGGTATTGGTCCTGTACTTCCATTTTTGATACTTTGTGCATGATTTCCGCAGTATTTGTTCACACACGATTTATTACAAGTAGAAGTATATCCAATTTTGAGCCAAGCACATTTGTTTTGTGTTTCAAGCATTATATATATACTAAAATTTTAATTTAAATATTTGTTTTAATTATATGGAGGAATTATCCGTTATTGAACCTTCCACTGCTAGATTCGATCTTGACAGACTATCAGAATATAAATTTAGTACTTCGAAGCAAGATCTGGCATTAACGGATGAGGATGTAACCGAACGTATTCGTGAAGCAAAAAAGGAATTTCGTGACGATGGCGCTGCTCATGTATGGTCAACAATCAGAGTTGGAAATGTTACTAATATGATGAATGACAAACGGGGAAAAGTAATTATTAATCACCTTGATAATCAAAAATATTTTATTTTAATAAAATTTATTGTAAATACAGAAGAAGATATTTGGATTATTCGTGACAAGCGTGATCCAGTCCGTGTGCAGTCCGGGGGTAATATTGTTTTCTTAAATAATAAATCTAAACCCGGAATACTAACCGGTGTTGACAAACCTTACTATATACAAAGTTATCCAGCAACTGCAGTTGTATATGGAATATTTCCGCTGAATGATAAACCTAATGTTGCGGATCTCAAACCGATGAAAATATCAAGAATAAACTGTGTAGCTGAACGAGTTACAGAACACTTTACAAACGCGATACGTGGTAATGGTTTAACTGATTTAAGACGTAACAAAATAAACAAATGGGCAGAGTCCGTTAAAGATACTGGAGCGTCTATCAAAGATGTCGCTGAGCTAGAAAAGAAATTAAAATTCCCAATAACAGTAAAAACGCTGACAGGAGAGATTTTATATAAATCGAAATATAAATCAAGAGGAGCTCCGATAGATATTATTGATCATAATTCGCACGCATGGACCTCAGCAGTAACAATATTTCCACGAGATAGAACGGTTAAATTTTATGATGGATATATATTTGATTTTATCAAAAATATCAGCAAAAGTGACCCTGTATCCGTTTGGTTATTTCAAAGTTCAGAATATGATCATTACGATCAGTTTGTACGGCCTAATGGTGATATTTACCGTACAGAATCTCTTAATGTAGAAATGGAAAATCTTGCGCTGAAATATACTTCAGACGATGTCAAAGTTAGACTATTATTAAATAATTGTTTTACAGTTCCATTGTAGCGGCTCATTTCGCTCAGGAGAAAAATTTATGGAAACCAACACGATCGGAATTTCTTGAAGATATTCATAAAAGCTGCGTAGAATATGGACACGGAGGATTATGGAATACTAAATATAAGTGTAATGACGTTATATCTGTTGATATGGTAGCGTGTTATCCTGGAAGTTTTCTTGGATACGGAGAATGTTCTGAATACTTTAAGTGATTCGGACATCCATCACACGAGATGACCAGGGTTGCGATAAACGGACATTTACCAGATTTTGACTTAACCGGATTTGCTCATGTAGAATCATTCGAATTTGCAGGAAATCTCCATCCGATTACTTATGCTTGGTTTGGAAGACATTTTTCAGAAAAATATTGGGTTCCAATAGTACTATTGCGATATATGCTTGATGTTGGAATTTTAATATCTTTACAGGTGAGTGAGGCGATTATATCGTATAGTCCACAGAAGCAAGTTTGGTTACCAGAACCAAATAGATTTAATATTGATGATGCCAGGAAAGAATTTCCTAATCTTAATGAAGATGATATTATTAAAATTACTAATAATATACGTAAATGCAGAGACGAGCATGATGAAAAACTTGCAAAAGATCTTGGTAGAAAGATAATTGGTAAATTTACTCAAGGAGGAGCCTATGATCATAAAAGACACTGTACAAGATTGATTATGGACGATGCTGAACTCGATTTTATAATAGCTGATACAACGGAAAAAATACATTTATAAATCGGAGTAATGCTTATTTGTCAGACGGAACCAAACTAGGTACAATTGTGAGTTATCTTGATGGTGACTCACCACAATTTACTCATTTAAGATCATCTATGTTGACATATGTTTCTATAAATCTACTGTCTATGATAAATAAATTTCCTTGTGATGCTGTCAGAGTCGCCACGGATTCGTTCTACATAAATAAAAAATATACAGATTTATTAAAACTCGGTAATGGTGAATGGGGATCATGGAGAATAAAACAAGAAAATATACTTAGTTATTCTGAATCTGCAGATGTTGAAATTGTGGAGACATATTATAGAAATAATAATCAAATATTAAAGTCATCTGCACCATCTGTGTATGATCCTGTATCTAGATATAAAACCGTTTATCTTAATGGGTGTGGTGGTTCATGTAAAACAACTCGTGTAATTAATTTATTTATAAATAATACATCAGATATGATTGTTTTAACACCGACGCACAAACTCGCCAGAGAGATAAAAGAGCGAGGAGTAAAATCGTGTACTTATCACAGTTTCTTTAGATGGTGTGGAGACATATGGACTCCTGAACGAATGGGTGAGAAATATATACCTAAAATTGTCATTTGGGACGAGATATGCACGGTGTCGTTAGAAACACTAAAAACATTTCTTGATTGGTTGTTACTAAAGAATACTGCTGTGATTATGTGCGGCGATAATGGTCAACCACCACCCTTTGTTGGAGAGTCTCCACATGAATGGCTGAAGAATAACGTAAATTATTATGAAGAAATAAATGATGACCATAGAGCTATTGATGAACCGCTGAAGGAATTTAAAAAGTTAATCAGACTTCAGCCAGACAGAGTACAATGTGAGATAATGCGAGGAGTAATTCCAGAGACTTCTATGAATGAATTTTGGACTTTATGGAATCCCGCTGATTTAATAGTCGCGAGTAGAAAGATAGTTCGTGATGAACTACAGGATAAATTATTTACGTTACATAAAGAAAAGTTTTCAGATCTACCTGTACCATTATGTTATCGCCCCTCAGATACTCGACGACAGAATATTGATGTTGAAATACCAGGTACCTTGGTTCCACCGAGGGTACAGAATCTTGTCTTGAATAATATCGTGTTGGTTGTTGTTGATGTCGTTGAGAACGCGTTGAATATGGATACATCGCCATGGACGTTAGGATACGCTATAACGATTCACTCGTCGCAGGGATTAACTATAACTGATACTAAAATCTGGATTGTAGATGATCGTATTGAATGGTCGAATTTAGTCTATCTCGCCGTATCTCGAGTCAGGAGAATATCGCAACTGCGTAGAGTTATTGTAGATTACGTAATAACTGAAGAAATCACTAACAATATCATATCAATAAAAAATTAGTCAGTTATAAAAAGTGTGACAAAAAAAAATTAACGTGATTTTGATATTGATACTGAATTTATTATAAAACTAAAACAACTACAGAATAATAATTGTGCAAGTTGCAACTGTAATATGTTATGGCAATATTCGAATAATAATCCAAGACAATTTACCGTAGACGGAATTAATAGTGATCTTGGTCATACACGTGAAAATGTAATGCTGACCTGTCTCGAGTGTAATCGACGTCGAGGATCTGGACGTTTACAAAATTGAACTTGGTGGTAATTGCGTATCCTCAGGAATTACTTGCAATTGTTCACGTACAAATCCACGTTGAGGGGCTGTAGAATCTAGTCTATAGATTGTAGGTCTACCAGTGGATCTAACCACGCCAGAAATTTTATGTGTAGTCACACTCCAGATAGGATCGGTTGCTCTTTTTTTACCACCTTCAAGTTCGCCAGGTTGATATAAATATCTAACTGTAACATTACCTAATACTGGTTGAGAGAAAGATTCACGTCGTTGTATTGGTATATATTTTTTTTTTTGATCGCATTAGAAGGTTTCATGGAAGTTGCACGAGTAATTTCATTATTCAACGCAGCTATCACACTCGGTAATCTTGCAACCCATTCACGAGATCTATATTTGAGGTCAGTAGATATTTCCTTTGCATATTGGTATCCAAATAACCGCTCAGCAAGTGTTCTATTAAATCGTTCAACGATTGCCTGATCACGATGAATTTCAGTATGTCCTCGTCTGATTTTAACGTTGTGCTTGTTCATCAACGATGATACTACTCCAAGAAATTCTTTACCAGGATCAACTTGTAATAACCGTGGCCATCGTAGACCACCACGTTGATAAATGCGTTCAAACGCAGATGCAACTTCAGATGTTGTCTTTGTTGATAATGGCTCCGCTTCTTTATATCTACTCGCAATGTCAACGACAGTTAACGCGTATTTGTACGTGCGTGATTTTCGTCCACGTGTTTTAATGGTATCGTGTGGTAAAAACAAAATATCTGCTTGATGAACTTCATTAGGAACGCTAACATCAAAATGCGCGTAATGAATTTTTTTAGGTGGACTTAGGAAGATTTGCCATATTGCCTGTCGTGCTAACCATGATGCAGCGACATCATGTGAAACTTTTGCTGCTTCGGCGAGTTTACTAATCGCTGCTTTACCTCTCCAGAATCCTCTCGGGGAATAATAAACAGATTCCATTATGATAGTTATATAATTAATTGCCAGCCCCTAGCACCAGTTTACCTTTCATAGCAGTTTTTACTAGGAAACTAGCTAATTTTTCTCTGAGAGATTTATTAGGTATAGCATTTAACGCGTGAATCAATTTCACATCTGCGAGATGTCGGTGTTCCAAATCTTTACTTTTATACGCGACATCATGAACGTAACACGATTGATCAATCTTATTTACTGGATACTCTCCTGGTTTTGGTTGATCTTGATCATCAAGTCGGATATCAAGTCGAGTTCCTGGACCACAATAATTATATCCGGGTAAATGTTTCTCACCGGGATATTTAGCCCATGGAGTTCCTGGTAATTTTCCTAACGAAGCAGCGATATCACCCCCACCTGTCTTTGTTTGAATAAATTTATATTTCTTGGTACCACATTTCACACACTTACCTGTAAGTGCACGTCTTTTATTTTTTGTTGTTATTGTCGTTAATTCAGTAGTAGGTGTAGATGCTCTACATCGAACACAATATAGACTCATATTATTAATTATATGGATATAATTGACTTTTCTGCGACACGAAAACAAGAACCAGTAAAGCACCATCCAGCGCTTCCGAATTCTATCAGAATGATTATAATAGGTCCATCTGGAAGTGGGAAGACGCAATTATTGCTTAATCTAATAATGCGATGGCTGAAGTGGGATAAATTGTATTTAGTAGCGCCATCTGTAGATGATCAGCGATGTTATGAAGTACTTAAAGATTTTAATGAAAACGCAAAATTGTTGCATGAAGATAATGTCATAGGCTTTATTATTGATATTGATGAAGCGCCATCTGTAGATGATCTGGATGGATTCATTAATAATTTAGTAGTGTATGATGATGTTATGCTGGACAAACAATCAAATCCAGCTAGAATATTTTCACGAGGTAGACATAAAAATACAGACGTGATTTATGTTACACAGCGTTATACACAAATTCCAAAGTGATCAGGGATAATTGTAACGTTTTAGTTGTATTTAATGGCGTAGATAATCATACGCTGCAGAATATTTATTATACTTGGTGTTCAGGCGACATGGACATGAACAAATTTAAAAATTTCTTTTCAAAAGCACAAGCTGCTCCCTTTGGTTTTGTAACAATAAATTTACACGATCCAAGTTCAAGATATCGTAATGGACTTGATACAATTTTTGGATAAAAATCATAGCAGCAGTAGAGCTGAACGACAAAAATTGAGTAACCCGCGAGTAAACAAATCGCATAAAAATCTGAAAAAAAATACGTCAACAAAAAGTAACGGAAATGAGCTAACCCAAACGATTTATTATCCGTTTTTCAAACTATATGGTAATAATAAAAGTTAGGAGGTTCGGTTTATGTTATTGATCTTTTTTTTCAACCCCCTGTAGGAACCTTTATTTTTTTATAAATAAAGGTTTCAGCCAAGTGGTCTGTTCAGCTCTACTGCTGCTACATCACATTTGCCACCATGGCGATATAAACGGTATCTGCCGAGTCCCTTCTTGTTTATTTCATTGTGTAATTTACCGGTTTCCTACCGTAAATACTGCCACTGCAGTCACAACACCAAGGTACACCACTGGATTTTATTAAGGACTACATTATGAGAGGGACAGTCATGCGGTTTGAATCTGAGTTCGCTACTTATTGACCATGGCATCATGGAAACTCACCAACACTTTCTCTCCGTGACGTTTGCTCCTAATAATTGGAATATTTCCATTGCCCCGAATTCCAATAATCAAACAAGTAAAATCACACAAATCTAAGAATTCCTTAAACGGGGCTCTATAACCAAATGCGCATCTCCAAAATTTATTACAAATCATTAGTTTTGTTATGGTAATGATGTGATCTTGCGGAGATTTCGACTAATTGCTTATTCTTTGTTGGCTTTTTGAATTGTTTACTCTCGCTAAAATCCGTTTGCAGATCCAATAAAGTGAATTCAGGACATAGTAAAATAAGCTTGATACATATAGCACTGCAACAAAATTTAAGTGCCAAGTTCTACATAAAAACGAAGAACAAAAATCTCATTGTAAGAAATATTGTTTTTCATTAACATGGGGCAAGCGTATGCAGAAATACACTATTACCAGACCTTGAAGTACAAGGCTGGACTGCACTTCCTATCGCAGTCCTAAATTGGCATGCTCCAAATTATATGCAAATTGGTCAAGAACATCATGCGACATGAGTAGCTAGCTCTGAAATAAGAGTCATGAAACTGCATGATTTCTGTCACAAACAGAGCAACAAACGCATTTACAATAAAACTCCAAAGAAATTTAGTAAAACGTCTACTCGCTAAAGCTAAAAAAGATATCTTTTGAAGATCAGCTGAAAATAAAAATGACTATAGAAAAATGTGGAATACGTCATAAGTGGAGTCTCTCAAAGATCTAATCTTGGCCCTGTGCTCTTTTTCCTTTTCATTAATGATTTACCTCTCACTATGAATGCCACTGAAACTGATCTTTTCACGGATGACTCAAACTTACATGCCATGAGTAATCACTCCCTTCTTTTGAACAAAACTTACAACAAGACGTTGATTCTGTTATACTATGGAACGAAACCAATAAAATGCAATGAAACATGGAATAAAACTAACTGTACGACACTACTGCATCCCTGCAAAGAATAAATAAATTAGAGGATATCAACATATTTGTTCAGGAACTAGAATTAAATAACATCGAAAATCAAAAACTTTTAGGTGCAACTATTGAGGCATTTATAGTGGGAAAATCAAATAAACCGCGTGTTTTTCAGTATCTTCGAGAGCAGCTTTATTGAACAGACTGTCTTCGTATGTCCACAATCTATGCTAAAAACATTTTATAATGGATTTATATTACCTTTGTTTGATTATGGTTGCACTATATGTGGAATTGTAATGCTATGTTGAATCATATAATAAAACTCCCAAAATGAGCCGCTAGAATTATTACAAGAAAAGACTATCCCTCCATTCATTTATTTGTTACTTTACAGTTGTTACCTTTAAACTATAAAGTAAAGTACTAGTAGTGGTTTAATGGGACAGACTATTTCATCAGAGTAGGGTCTTCACCTTCCCAATTTAATGTATATTTAATTTGTACTTTGTGTTGACTTCTGTTTATAATTATACTATTATTTATAATTGAGGCAGGAGTTGGGCTTACATATATAATGCCATGTAGGATAAAAATGTTTGCTAAATCTGAGTTCTGGATACATATTTGTTTCTAACCTTAGAGTTATCTAGAAAAAAGTTTGCTTACAGTTTGATGGAAGTTTCCATTAAGATGACAGAGCAGAGGGAATCTATATAAGATTGTTTACAACTGAGAATTTTCTGGAAATTAACTTTTGACCCTCATCCTAGTTCTCAAATTGTTTCTAAGATTTATGCATTAAGGTTGATTATATTGGAATTACTCATTCCTACATTAACATCCAAAGTAGAATCA
The DNA here is from genome assembly GCA_016617855.1 of Megalonaias nervosa. Taxonomy (NCBI): domain Eukaryota; kingdom Metazoa; phylum Mollusca; class Bivalvia; order Unionida; family Unionidae; genus Megalonaias; species Megalonaias nervosa. The sequence continues at coordinate 15,503 of JAECUM010009279.1, read as the reverse complement.
GTCTTACTGTTACGTTCAGCTTTTATTTGCTAGGATTTATTTATGTAAATTATTCACTGGAATTGCAAAGTGTTTATTAATACTTCTTGGACCATATCACAATTTAGGAAATACTGTGAATTCATTCATTGACATTTTGGATTATATTGTGATAAATAAAGGCTGCTAAGACATCGCCACATTCCAGGCTATTGGTACATCAGCACATTCCCAGCTGGAATTCATTGGGATCACGAAAGGATTTCATTTGGATTTTTATTTTTGAACATATGATATAACCATATTTGTGATTTAATTCACAATATTGTAACTTCTTTTTAAATTTTCACTTTCTATTCTAGGAAAATAAATTATTTGTTGAATTTTGGTTTTCCGTCTTTTCTGCTACTTAGTTTAAGACCGTAGAGTCGTAATAGAAAATATGGGGCTCAAATCCGTGATACGAATTTATACAAAATATTTCCGAAGACTTCAATTTTGATTTTGAAATTTAAATTCACTTTGTTTCGGAATTTTGTTCAGCCCGTGATATTTTAATTTCACACGTTTGAAAACTCTTTAGTGTAACCAAAATGCTTTCACAATGTCATCTAAAGTGGAGAACTTTATTTGAAATCCTACCCATGAATGATTAAAGTTCTTGAAATAGGACGAATTGCTTCAGCTTGCCAGACAATATGATCTTCCTCAAGCTAGGGCTTCTTTATCGAAGAAAGAAATAAATATTTTGGTCGAATATTTGGTGGAAAAAAAACTTGGGATAAAGGCGATTTGAGTTTGATTAGTAAGTCTCTATCTGGGTTTGAAATGAAAGAAACAGAACTGAAATAAAATAATTTAAAAAAAAAACAGATGGAAACCGAGTTCAGAAGAAAGAGAAAGAAGAAAGACAAATGCAATTACAGCTGCAGTTGCATTAAGGAACAAGGGAGAGAGAAAGAGAAAGAGAAGATACGGAAATACAGAGAGAAATAGAAAAAGAAGAAAGGGAAATGCAATTTAGATTCAAAGAATTAGAACTGGCAGGCGGAAATCACTCTTCCCCTTCAGATACACGTTCAGATTTTGACGTTACCACAAATATTAGGTTATACCCCCTTTCAAAGAAAAGGAAGTAGATCAATATTTTCCTCATTACTGAGAAAATTTCTGAAAATTTGAAATAGCCAAGAGAGCATTGGATTCTATTATTACAAAGTGTACTTACTGGCAAAAATGGTGAAGTCTATACTTGACTGTCAGTGCAACAAAGTGCTGACTGTGATATGGTTAAGGAATGTCTCTTGAACGGTTGTGAGTTAGTATCTGATGCCTATCGACAAAGGTTTAGGAACTGTAAAAATGAAACCAGACAGACCCAATTTACAAGAGAAAAAGAACAACTGTTTGATAGGAGGTGCTCTCAGACAAGAAGGTTGGTTATGATTATGATAACCTCAGACAAATCATATTAGTTGAAGAGTTCAAGAATTGTGTCCATAGTGACGTCAAGACTAACACTGACGAGAAAAGATGGAAACGTTTGAAAATGCTAACGATTATTCCTTGACTAAAAAAGTATTATATGTCAGTAAATATTTCTCTCAGCAGCTTTTGGTCAAAACAACATCTCAATCACATACGAACACTTCCAAATCTCAATCTGGCACAACTTATAGGAACCAAACTTCTGATAAGACTGATCAGAAGTCCTTATCTCTTCCTACGTACACTTACGCATACTGAAAGCAATGTAATCGTTGGGTCAAACAAACTCCAGTCTGATTTTATTATGGAGAATTCATATCGAAAGGTTCTACATCACTAAAGCTGGTCTAGATCATTGTGATGTTTAGATCGAAGACCTCATAATCTACAACGATCCTAGACAGATCACTTGCGAACCATTCCGAGATTCTTGGATAGACTAAGTGATGCAAATTTAACAATTCATTTAGGTAAACGTGAGTTTTGAGGTGCTTGTGTTACATTTTTTGGACATATTGTGGGACACGGTCAGGTTAAAACTACAGAAGTTATCGTTAAGACTATGTCTGAATTCCCCGTGCCTGTATCCTTGATACAAGCAGTCCCAACTGCAGATACATCTACAGGTCTCGTACGTGTGCTATATAGTTGAGTTTCCGGCGCAGAATCGGAGCCAGCTTGTTTCTTTCAATGAACCTGCCAGTGAAATCGTTAACGAGCGCACACTGGTATGGAGATAACCACTCACGGAACACCGAGAGCGCCTCTGGCGCAGTGGGTAATGAGTGTGCGTGTGATGAAGCTCGTCCGGGTATTTTATGTCAAATGTCTTCTTCCGGATGTGTTTTTGTATGTTTACATGCGCTGGATCCTCCCATGTGAACTCGCCTACTGGCACTGGTTGCATCATCGCCCATTCATCAAGGTTTATCGCGTAAAGGTACATGATGTAGCTGCTTGGGAGGGCATGGTCGTATCAGTCCACTCGCGGGTTCTTCGCATGAGCGTAGCGATGGCTCAACATGGAAATTCGACCACGAATACCACGCCTGACAAACAGATGTTAGTCGATGTCAGTGAGCAGTCCTAACCCGACGTGGGTTTTCGACAGCTGTGCATCCTGGGCCATTCCCTCGGACGACAAGTAGTGCGCGAGGTCGAGCTTGTATATGGTATCGTGGAACACATCAAAGACATCTGTGAGCAGTAACACATCCGTGTGCCGGTTAAGATCATGGTACAAACCGGGATTTCGACAACCAAACGCAGACCAAACGTTGTTGGCGTGCGCGTATTCGTCGGAGGAATGCTTCACGGGACAATTACGAATAGAAGGCCCCAGTCGGTGGCAGCTGACTTTCAGAAAACATTTTCCAGTCGCCGAAGCACTCGTAGGAGTATATTCCTTTGTGGTTGAACAAGCTGAATTTTTCAGATGCAGTGCAGCAGTATCTAAGAGTGTTCGTAAAGCGATCGTGGCCTGCCGCCGCAAGATTGCTGACGAGTTTGTCCCGGCTGCAATTGAGAAACTTCAGCGATTCAGTGAACTGCAGTTGGTAGGCCTGGAACGTCATGTATTTCTTCATGTTGTTGGGAATGATACCTATTTCTCGTTCAATGGTGTTGTTATTCTTTGCATGATCAAGTGACCATCATACCAACGCAGGTTATAAAGTACAACCGGAATTCTTTTCCGTGATGGGTAAATTCGTAACTATATGTTGCAGGCGCTATGTCTGGCTCTTCTGTACACGCCAGAGATGTGACAGTGAGCAAAGCACCTTTTGCATCGGTGGACAGCAAAGCCGTCTCGCTAAAATCTTCATTTCAGATCCAACAATGAGTTGCGGTGGGGAACTTGCGAATGCCGTCACAGGTCATAATCATGTAGGCGCGCGAGGAAAGTTGTTCTTAAATCCACCCCTCTGTGACCTCAAGCGATTTAATAAACGCTTCTTCGAAGTAGTTACTGTGACATAATACTGGCGGCTCAGCTATTCTATCGCATCGGACTACAGTGTAACAAAACCAGCATGGCATTTGTTCCACAACTTGTGTTTCCACCGATTACTTCTGGTTGTCAGAAAGAGAAGCTTCTACGGGAACGTTCAGTCACTGGGAGTCCACATAAATGACATATGAGATTTTCATCTTCATTTACACCGTGGTGAATTTCGATGCATTCTTGTCGGGTTCTGGAATGATCATATGCTGAGGTTTTTCGCTGAGTCCCCCACAGTAAAACTGATCATTGTCAAGCAACTGGCAACTGTTGTGTGCTATATACATGCATGCATGCAGCGTTGACATGGAAAATTTCTTCCATGGTGCTTGCTCTGCCTGCAAACCATTGGGGAGGGATATTTTATTCGCAAGTAATGATTCCACGCCGCTGGACCATCCATGTTCCTCAACAACAACAGATCATTGTTGAGCCGTCTGCGTAAATCTTCTTGTAACGATAGTCGAAGCATGCGAAGGCCACTGTTCCAAGCAAACACAGTGAATGCTATATCAAGGTTGAGTCTTTCTGGCTTGTCAATGTCTGTAAGCTATTGATATTTTCGAGGCTGATCTGTATTGTCCCATATAGGCTGCAGCGGAGATAGAATTGCCAATTAGAAACACCGATTGTCGTCGTTTTTCACTTTTATCACGGCTCGCTGTGGAATACACGCTGGTGATGGGATATAGCTCGATCCGAAGAAAGAATAGCACGGGAAATCAGCATACGAACTTCTGTGCATGCGGAAAGAAGCCCTGCTATGCCTTCTCGCCTATGCAAGCGATAATACTCGCATATAGATCCACATAGAAGGCAAAGCTGATTACGCGACTTGACTCCGATACCGCATTCTAAGCCTGGTCCAGAGCCTATACCAATATGTAACGAGTAAAATTTGCAGTATTAATAACGGCACGTTCTGCCACAACGTTCACGTTTTCAACAGCAAAGATCTGAATTTCTTATGTCTAATGCCACTGAACTTTCCAATAACACGTTATTCATTGGCTTCTTCATGTTATTGTTCTGTCGCTGTTGTCCTAAAACATTTCTTTTGTATGGTCATTATAAATTTTAAATCAGGAATTTGCAAATAAACAGGTTTGTTCTTTCCGGAATTTTAATAAAATTCCTTTGTAACATGGATAAAATTTACATCAAGTCGGTCTCGGTCAACGTAAGCTCAAATAACACTTTGATTATTACACCAGTGTAAAGTAGGCCATTGTACGTCTACATCCAAGAACATCAAACGTCCTGGAATGCTTGTGTATCTTAGCAAAAGTTCATTGGACTTAGAAATGGCTTTGGAAAATTTCATTCGTTGTTGGCGTACCTCGCTTCTGCGGCATTGTACTTCAATTCATATATCTTATGAAATCCGGTGTGTATGCCATTGGTATATTATAAGTCAAAGGCATCATCTAATTGATTTGCAGTTGGTGATCTTAGCTGTTGTCGCTTGTCGCTGTCTTTGTTATCTTCCATGGGTGTATCGCTATCGTCGCTGGACATGTTGTCATGCTGGGTGACTCAGTCAACCTTAACGACTTCTTCAAGTTTTCTTGCGTAATATCATACTATAATTTTTCATGCCTCTTGTATATTCATCACCGAGTTTTCTTTGTGATCGTTTTTAACGGAATTCCTAACTCAATTAATTTGTCAAGATGCTCTGCTTACGTATTTGAAAAATATTCAACACCTTTTGAGTCTCCCTGATAAACCGATATGATGCATTCAAGCTAAACAGCGATTAGACCTTTTCTGGGATTGCCCACACACACCACTGTTCAGAAAATTCAGCCATAGACGCAAATTCTTTCACAATTCTAATTTTCTTCTTGCAAAATATGTTTCTTCGCGAATACTTACAAATCATAATACCTTAGGAGAACTACTACCACCTCGCAACTCCAGCCCTTCCAGATAAAAGTTTTAGCTAAAAGAGCTAAACGTTACGTGCCCAAGAAGGTGTCAGTCGGGCAGAGTAATCTCCTCATTGATATAAGGATAGGCCGCAAATCCATGAATATCGCTGTTACCACTGGAGTCTAAGGCATAATCTTTATGTGGATGTAACTGTAACTGCGGTGAGGCTGGGAAGGTGTAGGTGCATTATGATTGGATAAGTATTCGCGAAGGAATATATTAGTTGAAATATTAATTTCTTCTTTTAATACGTTACCCAATCATAGTACCTTAGAAGAATAGGTAAGAGGTGGAGAGAGTTATATCCGCTTACCCCGGAGATGCCATCTCCGGTCCCTTAAGGTATGCGAGACAGTTTCTAGGTAACCCGACTGGAGAAGACTCCATCGGTCGGGGAGGGGCTTCGAAAGGGAAATTTTTCCCTCCCGCAAATCCAGCGAAAGTCATGAAGCCGCGTCTTAAGAAATTGTCGAACGACCTGGAAAGGCAACCCATTACGACACGGCTAAAGGTCCCACCAGACTGAGTTGAGTCCTTTGGGATGAAGGATCTAAAAACTGGAGAATGTGGACTCAGATCTCAATCTCACATCATGGATAATATCAGTTAGAGAAAAAAACAATCAGTTCCCATAAAGGCGATGCTTCTGGCAACTACTCTAACCTTGTAAGCCGACATGTATAACAATTTCATCTGGGTTGGAGTAATTTTTCGATATTCAGAGCGAATAACGAACTTAATCCAGGGCGAACGGGTCTATGCGGTTATATGGTCCTGTTCCAGATTGCGAGGTAAAGATAGGCTAACTTTGCTCGTCGAGGAGCCATAGAAGGAAGTTATCTAATTCAGGTATAAATGCGTGTAGAGATAGAATGTGTTCTTGTGTACACCACTGTGTAAAAGGTTTCCATTTGCCATTGTACGCTTGTAGAGTGGAGGGCCTTTTAGCTTGATCGATTGTCTCCATGACTGGTTGAGAGAACTATTTATTTCTGAGGGCTTATATAATATGATCCAGACGTGTCTCTGTCAGTAGGTCTGGGTTTGGTGTAAAACAACTGCAATTGTGGTTGTTTGAGTAGACGACGGAAATTCTCTATTTTCGTGGAATTTCTGCTGTGAGATTGAGGTCGTTGATTGACAGCTTCTCCTATCTGAGCGGTGCAATGACGATGAAGCGACACTTCGATTCTGTTGCTTTGTATCAACTTTGAGATCAGAGGTGTTGGAGAATAGGCGTATGCATCCATGTCTTCCCAGTCTATGGACAGCTTATTGACTGCCCAGGGTTTTGGATCCAGGACTGGTGAGACAAATGTTTTGAGCTTGGTATTCCACCTTGTTGCAAACAGGTCCACCAATGGTCGGTTGATCTGGTGTTCTAAATGAAACTGATGAATAGAGAGGCCATTCCGTCTGTAAAAGCTGATTGTTCCAGGACAAAGAATCTGGTATTGCGTGTAGACATTCAGGAATAAGACAGACTTGGATTTGTTTTTGGCAACACCACTCTATAAAGTCCAACACCAGCATTGAAAGGTCTGGGGACTCGGTTCGTCCTTGACATTTGAAACAAGTCACCACCGTAGATCTGTCGGACAGAATGACGACTCCCGTTCTGGTTAAAAACTCCTGCCATCAGTGACATGCTTTCAAAATAGCCTTCCTCTCGAGGATATTGATATGTAGATGTCGGTTCTGGGGAGACCACACTACACTGACTTCCTGAATAGGCGGCAGTAGTTGTGCCCCCACCTGCTTTCTGTACTTGCATCCATACAGACTGATCTCTGCCGGCTGCACTTGCAGAGGTATATCTCCTATGAGTCAAGTTAGACCGCTCCATGTCTGCAGATGGTACCCCAAATTGTGCAAATAGGGAGCAGTTGGTCAACTAGGAAAATCTTCGTCCTCCATCGGGATTAAAGAATCATATGTAACGGGCACATACAAGGGCGACCTTAGGATGATGAGGTCCACTGCCACATTGAACAAGCCTAGAAGGTGAAGAAATTCCTGTGAGCAGAGACTCCCTGGAGAGTAACGAAGCCAGCATGGTACGGATTTCAATGTACTGTATTGTTTACCTGTATGTTGAGTTCCATACCTAGATGAACTAATTGTTGAGATGGTCTAGGTTGGATTTGTCCTTGCTGACGAGGAAACCCAGAGTGTAAGCAGCGTGAAAATGGCTATCATATTGTACTCTAATATATAACTCACCTGATGTTTTTGCAGGATGTCGTCCAGGTAACTTGATGCCGCCACCCTGGAGATGGTCTGAACATAAGCTATAACACATTTCATCAGGCGAGTGAAGCCCCGGGGACTGATGTTGAATCCAAATGGGAGCACTCCAAATTGACAAATGATGTTGGTGTAGGCAAAATGCGTAACATTCCTGGAAGCCTTGTGAATAGGGACGTAATGATATGATATGATAAGTCCACGCTGATTGCGAAATCTCCCTCTTGAATGACATTCAAAATGCACTGAGGTGATTCCATAGAGAAAAAAGGAGAGTGAATGAATTGATTGAGGGTGGTCAAGTCAATGACAGGGTGCAAAGTGCAATTTGCCTTTTGGGGCCAAGAAAAGTCTGGAAGGAAATTCCAAGGAATTTATATTCCGGTGATTCCTGCTGCCTTTTTCTGCAGAAAGTCGTTTATTCTTGCTGCAAGATGGTGGCTTTGAATAGGTCTGTTGGAACATTTGTAGCTGATGGGACTCATGAAAGAGGAGAAGGTGTTTTGAAAGTGATGCAGAGTCCCTGAGAAACCACTTGTCAGATCCAATGATTGTCATGGCAAATCTTGTCCCATTCGATACAAAGAAGTGAATCTGTGAGAAGGGTGATGTGGAGATGATGTTATTTTGGAGAGATTACGATGTGAAGAATTACGATAGAGGTCAGAGGTTTCTATTCAAGTTGTGTCTCTTGGTTCCTTTGATTGGATTCCTGAAAAGTTCCTGTATTAGTGTAGCGGTTGAGGGGCGGGAAAATCGGTCTCTTTAGTGGCTTGTTTGTGTATTTCGTCGATCTGGCCGTTAAAAAGTAAATTAGAGGATAACGCTTGTGATCGTAGCTTGGCCTTATGATGATCATTACTGAAGATGGTGGCTAAAGTATGTTGAGCAGCTCTGTTCAAGACCTGGGCATTCTGGAGACCGACTCACATGCATTTACCGAGGAATCCAGAGTAAGAGATGAGCTCTGTTCTGCCTGTTGGAAGAGTGCCATCGATACCAAGTCCATCATCGATCCCATGACTACCATATTGCGGTGTAATTGTTGAGTTTCATTAAAAGCTGTTTGATCCATACGAATTGAGTATTGTTTAGTCATCTCCAAACCTGCGATGTCCCGGTCAACTGTTGGGGTTTCCGAATGAAAAGCTGGTGAATGGTAATAGTAGAACCGTTGATGAGAAGTTGATGGAAGGTGTTTACGACAAAAAGAAACGGTTGATGCTGATGGAAACCGTAAAAGTGTCTTTGATTCTGACTGGCTGTGGAAGTAATTTGAAGTTGGCTTCTTCCTTTGCTGTGATAAGATCAGCAGATGCAGGAGCTCTGGTCCAGGTGGTTGATGAGGTAGGAGGAGGAGAGCAGAACTCAAGAGTTAAAAGGTGAAAAACTTCTTCAATGGAGCCTATGAATGCTGAGTCTTTCCGCGACAAAGTGAGATCAGGAAGTGAAGAAGGAGCCTGAGAGCAAGCATTGTCATTTCTGCTTGCATGGTGATGCTGACATCTCTTGATTTGCCTGAGACAGAGCTGACGAAGAGTATCGAGGTCCGCTGCTGACAAAACTCATGGAGCGCCATGAAGAAGAAACTGTGATTTCCATTCGGTCACTGATTAAAGAGTCCCTTCTACTGACCAAAGGTTGAGAGAAATGAGAGGTGGCATCTGTCGGAGGCTGAGGTGCTAAACTTGGCATCGTAAATGGAGAGTGGATTGAGGCCATATGTGGGTTAGACTGGTGTAAAGAGAACAAAGCATGGCTAAAATTGTAAAGGCAGACCATGGTCGAGATAAAGACACAAGTTAGAACTATAGCTAGAGTATACTTTCTTTGTTAAGTGAGAACTCTTCCAACTTGTACCTGTGTTGATTCTGGCTTTCTCAAGGTCTCTCGTGGTGAGAGCATTCTTCTCGGCATGAGTGGAAGTAGTAACTGAGATAGTCATGAGTTTTGCAGCCAATCCTTATATCGAGGGGAGATAACTCTGCCCAAGAGCCAACTAGATGGGCAGGTAACTTTTAGCTCTTTTAAGCTAAATGTTTTTTTTGGGGGGGGTGGTGGCTGGATTTGCGAGGTAGTAGTAGTTCTCCTAAGGTATTAAGATTGGGTAACGTATTTAAAGAAGAAACGAGTGTCTGCATGGATTAGTATTTCCTTGAGTGAAGGCAAACTGCTAGATAACGCATAAGCCAGCACAATGCTGTCATCAATGCTGCAGACAAAGCTAATCAATATGACATTAAGGCTGATGCAAGGGAAAGCGCGGAAAGCGGTATAGGGCTTGTAACTAATATCAAACGTATGGGTCGCGAATACAGATGTTTTGAGCACATGTGTGCATATGGGTTTCGTTGGGTTAAGTTTCAAAACCCACTCAAGATCGAGTCCTAACCAGTGTTTGTGCACATTGCACATGCACTCACAAGTGAAAAAAGGGTAATGTCATGGGGGTAGAAGGCTGAGACATTACTCAGGTGAAAGAAACAACTTGAACTCCCATCATCCCATTAATGTACTTCAAAGCTATTTCTTTTCATGACATGGGTCCACAATATATAAAAAATTTTCCTAACTCAGCTTCCAATATACATTCACACAATTGATTGTCTTTGTCGTACTCTAATCCTCATTTGCTTATATTCAAAACGACTCTTTACGTGCAACATATTTGCATATTATGCTGCAGTTTTGTGGAATATCATTCCCAATTATATTAAACAAATATCCAAACACTATTCTTTTAAGAGATTGCTTCACAGGTTTCTTCTTTCTGATTCTGAAAAATCTCAATCAAGTTGAGATACATAACTTGGATATCCCCACCACATTCCTGTCTCCCAAACCTATATGTATGTATGTATGTATGTATGTGTGTGTATGTATGTATGTATGTATGTATGCATGTATGTGTGTGTATGTATGTAGATTTTATGATTACCTATGTGTGTGTCAGACACTGTAGTAAGTAGAGTTATATCTGTACATATATGCTGCATTTATAGATTAATATTATATTATTGAGAATTACATGTAAGATTGGTTGGTTGATTCAGGACCAAATGTATTATCCTGAACATTTATTATTAGTAGTAGTAAAATTATTATTATTATTATTATTATTAGTACCTATGAACGGATTTGGATGAGGATGAAGAATAAAAAGTCAATAAAATAACCCCGATTCAAAATCCCTGAAAGGATTAGTGATCTTGTAATTATTCAACCACTTAAATTTGGAAGATACATGTTCAGGTTTTTGTAGTATAGCCGAGTATCTTCTTCGTCTCATCCGTTTCAATGCCAGCATGACAGCTCTGCAATTCTGTGTGTGCTGTACCTTGTTTATGTTGTACCGATGACTACAGTTCTGTGTTTTCTGTACCTTGTTTTGCAGTTCTGTCTGTGCAGTACTTTGTTTATGTGGTACTGGTTACAGCAGTTCTGTCTGTGCTGTACCTTGTTTATGTGGTACTGGTGACTGCAGTTCTGTTTGTGCTGTACCTTGTACAGTATTGGTGACTGCAGTTGTGTGTGTGCTGTACCTTGTTTATGTGGTACTGGTGACTGAAGTTCTGTTTGTGCTGTACCTTATTTATGTGGTACTGGTGACTGCAGTTCTGTTTGTGCTGTACCTTGTTTATGTGGTATTGGTGACTGAAGTTCTGTTTGTGCTGTACCTTGTTTATGTGGTATTGGTGACTGCAGTTCTGTTTCTGCTGCACCTTGTTTATGTGGTATTGGTGACTGCAGTTCTGTTTCTGCTGTACCTTGTTTATGTGGTATTGGTGACTGCAGTTCTGTTTCTGCTGTACCTTGTTTATGTGGTATTGGTGACTGCAGTTCTGTTTGTGCTGTACCTTGTTTAAGTGGTATTGGTGACTACAGTTCTGTTTGTGCTCTACCTTGTTTATGTGGTATTGGTGACTGCAGTTCTGTCTGTGCTGTACCTTGTTTATGTGGTATTGGTGACTGAAGTTCTGTTTGTGCTGTACCTTGTTTATGTGGTACTGGTGACTGCAGTTCTGTTTGTGCTGTACCTTGTTTATGTGGTATTGGTGACTGCAGTTCTGTTTGTGCTGTACCTTGTTTATGTGGTATTGGTGACAGCAGTTCTGTTTGTGCTGTACCTTGTTTATGTGGTACTGGTGACTGAAGTTCTGTTTGTGCTGTACCTTATTTATGTGGTATTGGTGACTGAAGTTCTGTCTGTGCTGTACCTTGTTTATGTGGTATTGGTGACTGCAGTTTTGTGTGTGCTGTACCTTGTTTATCTGGTACTGGTGACATTTCCCTGTCAATTTTCCTCTGTTGCCAGAAGCTGCGGAATGGAGCAATACCTGTACCCGGGCCGACCATGATGACCGGAAGGGTATTGTCCTCGGGCAAGTGGAATGATGGCGCTCTGAAAAATGATTCGTGACATTGTCTTGAGAAGTTTTTCGCAAGGGATCTATACCAAGCCATTTTATTTTCCAATTTTCGTATGGTATATCCTGCCTATTTGAGTCGTCTTGTCATGCAACTTGTCCAACACTTTTGTATGCTACTAGATGACGCGCCTTTATTATGGCATAGCTGCCAACCCCCAAGTACAAAAATACTGATTGCTTATGACAAAAATACTGATTTTCAGGACCAAAACTGATTTTTAAAAATTTTAATGCATATGTAACTACTTACAACATATACAACCATCAGTAAGGTAGGACACTGCCTTACATAATTATTTAATGTCAAAGATGCATTTGTTGCACACTTGCACCATCTGGACGGGCACCCTGTTCCATTCGGGTGCCCATTCAGAAGGTGAAAGAGTGCAACACACTCAGACATAGGCTGTTTATAGGAGCCTTTTCCACACCTTGTTTATTTTTTTCAATTATTATCGATTCCAATGTACTAACTTTCACTGATAATCTCAATTCTGTGTGATTTTCTTACTGAATTGTTTTCATTCTAGCATACGAGTAATCCTTTGCGATTTTACTGTCTGGAAACACGTGCAAAATAAATCGCCAGCAACACTAGTAACTGAAAGAGGGTTCATTTCTAAAAGAAATTTAATAAACCGAATTTCGATCGAGTTACATCAAGGTTCTCTCTGGTAATTATATACATCCAAGTTCAGGCTGAGTTGTCTATGATGAAGCTGCAAGCTGATGTTTATTAGCTTTTTCGTGCTCTTGTATTTCATGTGCACCTCCACGCCCAATAGCGAAATCACATTACACAATTTCCAAAACGTATAGTCTCTCCTTTACTAGATGATTTCACAAATTCAAACAAGACAGCACAATTGTCCTTTCAGTTCTGTTTTCTTGTCTTTTCTGGTGAAAATTCTGAATATTCTGCTTTCCTATTCAACATGATTATAAGTTGAATATTACGAAGATAAGACACAGTGGTAGCGGTAACTGTTTGCGAAATCTAATATGGCGGATAAAGACAGGCGTGGTAGCCTCGATTTCGAATGAACCAATCATATTGTAGAATTGTATTCCTATATATATATGCAATACATTTCTATCAGAATGGAATGGAGTGCCCGTTCTAAACTGAAAATTGCAAGGAAATTTTTTATTATTTTGTTTTAATTAAAAAACGTATTTTTTGCAAAAAAAAAAAAAAAGTACACCCGTATTCAGGTCCAAAATACAGGATAAATACAGAAAAAAGGGACAGTTGGCAGCTATGTTATGGTGTTTCAAGACTGTTGCTGTTTGCAAAGGGTTTTCTCATAGCGAAAGAATGTGAAACAGGGAACTCAAGACCTATAGCGAACAGCAACACACACACACACACACACACACACACACACACACTATATGATGAATGTGTCGGTAAGTTCAGTTGCTCTTTTACATGTGTCGACCCTTATGTTCGCATGCATGGGACGGTGCATTAGATTTTATATTTATGATATAAAAGTTTGTTTGTCTCGTCCTACTATTTGACATCCTTTGTATTAAAACATTTACCAAGACAGGATAATGCATTCATGAATACATAAGATATTACATCTGATTTTTATTATAAAGAAAATAATTTTGATCTTTCTTAGTCTTTAGTCGGTAAATAAGAAATTTGTTTTAAAAATTACTGAACTATGGGCAGAAAACTACCACTCTGATTCATCGCCTGGCACATATCATAATAACAATTCATAATAAAAACAATGCTTTTGCTGTAACTGCTGTTAATGACACTACGATAAGCTAAATAAAACCCCCACTAGAATTGCATTCAGAAAGTTCGTGACTGAATTGTCATAGATAAATATAAAGCCTACGTTCGGACAAGACATGGCACAATCGTTCCTGGCACTATCCTGTTCATCCAAGATGAGCAGACGCCATCGTGCAAGGGTCCCATGTCACCTGAAACAGCCATAAAAAAGTTTCAGTGAAATATGAATGCAAATGGATAGAAAGGAACAAGTAAGCAAAAATCATTACAACAAAATTAACTATTATCAAATTTATGACATCATACACACTTCTTTACAAATTTTTATGTAAGAGAACAATTAGGATTGCATAATAAAGTCATTTAAATAACACATGCAGATTTTTTTTTATTTTTTCCTTCTTTTCAGTCAGAACCCGGTGTTCTTGTGAAGCAATGACAAATCAATTAACTGGATTATGCTGCACAGTAAGGTATAGTGGATACAGATTTCATTGGGGGCCGTTTTGGCTCAGTAGTTAGCACTCTGAACTCAAGACCGAATGTGTGTGGGTTCCAATCCTACCGTCAGACCCGCCTGGGTCAGCCACCGTGGGCAAGGTACTTTACTCCCATAGCCTTGGCACTAAATAACCTACTTGTGTTGCTGTGCCGTAAAGAACCAAACAAAACCAAACTAAAACTGAACAGATTAGATAAAGAATTTCACTCATTCTGTGAATGAGGAATCTGATAAATACTTCCAGAAGGTTGGAGTTTTCAGTCTGGTAATGGCTCTTCTATCATTGAGAAGTTAATACATTTGTCTCTGATTATTAATCCCCACAATCTACAGTGGCTTCTAATGTATCTTGGATATGGTCCTGAATACCGTTAGGTTGGTCTAATTTATGGTTCTTAGGCTGAATAGAACTAATTGCAATGTAGTTTCTAATATAACATGGCTTATAATTTTGGTATTATGTACAGCATACAGCATTAAAACACTTTGTAACAAACCTCACTACAACGAGTCATCGCATATCAAGCTGTCACTTTTATTACTGTCAAGAACCAAGTTATACGGTTACTGTGATTCCCTACCTTGAGTTCTATACTTGACGACCGCCACCGTAACATGTATTTCACCCGGGTAGACCTTTGGAGAAGAGCTGATGCTGTAGTAACGCTGTTGCAGTACAGGAAGCTGCGTCAGAAGAAGGGCTGCCGGGATCTTCACGGACGGAAATTCTTCTAATACTTCCAGAAGATGGGGAAATTTTTCATGTTTCCAGTCTTCATATGCCTGCAGATCCTAGATTACACGATTTTATCAGCATTATCAAAATCGCATTTATGTGAATAAATAATTCGTATAACTATTGTTCAAGCCATAATACTGTTCTACAGAGGCTGGTTTTTCAAAACATTTCTCGATGACAAACAGTGCAATCTCCATTTAATAACAAAAACAAGCTAAAGATTCTGAGATCGAGAACTATTTCAAAAGCTATTTTACTGTATCAGTACCAACTTATTGGAATTCCTTATGCTGAGCATACGTAATTCAATTTTCTCTTGCTTCTATTAAAACCATTATCAAAGAAATTCTTCATTGACCAGCTGGAATGTTATATTGCAGCCCCCTCTGAGCAGAATGTTATCATTTTATCTCACTCTATATATA